>CAAKHD010001233.1:4414-16971 GCA_901007705.1 Fistularia tabacaria | reverse complement strand
TTACGGTGCGTTGAAGGCCCGCAGCCACGGGAAGCATGCACACACGCACGCATGCACACGTGCACACATACACATAGACAGGCAGACACACACACACACACACACACACACACACACACACACACACACACACACACACACACACACACACACACACACTCCGCTCCAGCTGGAAATAGAGCTTCAGGCTGCTCTGGACATCAATCACCCCGATGCAGGAGCAAAATATAAGAAGGACACACACACATACACACACACACAGATAGTCAGACAGACACACAAACATACAAATGGACACACACACACACACACACTGATAGAAAGCCAGACATTGACATAGACACATACAGATAAACAGATGGACACACATGGACATAGAGACAAACACACACACACACACACACACACACACACACACACACACACACACACACACACACACACACACACACACACACACACACACACACACATCGATAGACTTACACATACAAACACATGTTGACAAACACACAAAAAATGACAGAACACAATGACATACACTTATGTACAATACATACAGACACACACACACACATACAGATGGACACACACACACAGATTGACAGACACACTCACAAAAAGCGATATTGACTGAGACACACACACATACATACAGACACACACACACACACACATACAGAGGGACACACTCACACAAATAGACAGCAACACACACACACACACACACACACACACAGAGCTCGACATAGGGACAGACACACACAGTTTGATAAATGGACGCACGTACACAGATGGACCCACACGGACATAGAGACACAAACACACACACACACACACACACACACACACACACACACACACACACACATACAGACAGATGGACATAGCCACACACACAATACATACAGGCATACACACTCACACACATTGAAGAGACTGACACGGATATACACACACAGACAATACATACACACACAGATGGACACACATGGACATATAGAGACACACATCAATAGACATACACACATACACAGTCACACACAGGATGACAGACAAACACACACAATAGGTTCGCACACACACAGATGGACACACAGACATACACACACGTATACAGACACACATTGACACTCACATAAAATGACACACACCACAAACACTCACACTGATAGACGGACCGTCAGACACACACGCATACAGACTATGCACAAATAGTCACATAAATGCGTAAACGACAAACTTTTGAATAAAAAAAATAAAATAAAAGATATTCATAAATAAATAAATAGATTATTTTAAATATTATTTAATTGAATAAATAAGAACAACCAGGGGAGGAAAAGAGTTGTTTTTTTTTAAAAAAAAGCCAGATACAACCTGGAAATTCTTGAAATTCAGGGGGGAAAAAAACAGAAAACAAGATAAGAAGTTGTTCCGGAAAAACGCTTTTTAAATGTGAAAAAAAATAAATAAAAAAAATATGGCTGTGGTATTTCAAGACGGGGGTGGAAAATATTTGGAGGGTGGGAACGCTGTCGTAGGTCTCTTCTCCTTCGTCTTTTTTTTTTTTCTTCCTGGGATCGTCCTGGAAAAGTCTTGTAAAAACGTGTCCCCGGAGAGAGACAAAGGTCTATAAATACTTCTATAAATAAAATAAATACCCCTGCTCACCTCGTGCTCACAGCGAGGGATGATTAGCCTTGTTAGCTTAGCGAAAACTGGGTAAGGGGAAAAAAAAAATGGCTGCTTTTATTGTAACGGGGGCGGCAGGTCATTTCCTGTATGTTTTACCAACATTTCCTTGGCTGTGTGTGTGTGTGTGTGTGCGCGCACGTGCGTGTGCGTGTGCGTGTGCGTGTGCGTACGTGTGCGTGTTTCGGTCGCGCTCGCTCGGCGCCCCCAGCTGGCCGACTCTACCGATGTCGCAAGTATTTTCACGAGTACTACTTCTTCAACATCGCATAGTTACCTTTTCAATACTAAGTAGCTGAGTATTGTATACCTCAAACAGTAGTACATAGTACTAAACAAAAGTGAAATGACTCAGATGTGTGTGTGTGTTTGTGTGTGTGTGTGTGTGTGTGTGTGTGTTACGTAGTATATTAAGTTACGATACTTTGAATTGTTGTGTATTTGTGTAATGATGCAAGTCTTATGAAGTTACAATGCAGTGTTACTGCACATTGTATTGGTTATAATACTCCACGTCAAAGATTGTGTTGCAATACATTGTGTACATGTACTGCTTATCATTTCATAATACTTCATTATGTTGTAGTACTTTTCTAGATGGTATATCATGTTACAATACTTCATGTTAACATTATGTTCCAGTACTTTATCTGAGAATACATCATGCGGTACTTCATGTAACACTACTTCATATACTGATACGTGCACTGAAAGTATCACAATACTTTACCTCATGATACTGTGAATACATGAAGTTACATTGTTAAGAAATATTATGTATACCATACACTCTGTTGCAGTAATCATGCATTGTACTGCAGTATTTCATGCCAGTATACTAAATGTTACGACACTTTGCAGATTTTTAAATCGACTTTGCAAGGTTGTGTAACAACACGCTGGTTACACAGTGAATAGTGGGACCGAGATAAATAATCAGGCTCAGCCTGTGTGTGTGTGTGTGTGTGTGTCTGTGTGTGTGTGTGTGTGTGTGTGTGTGTGTGTGTGTGTGTGTGTGTGTGTGTGTGTGTGTGTGTGTGTGTGTGTGAGAGGAGGAGGAGGGCTATTTCACGTAATGTTTGCTCTGCGGGGACGGAGAACAGTTTTTTGAGGACACACAGGCAGGAGAGTTGAAGATATTTTAGAAAACTAGGTTAAATGAGTCAAAAATAAATAAATTATACATATATATGTATATATGTATATATATGTGTGTATATATATGTATGTATATATATATATACATGTGTTTTTGACATGTGCAGCTAAGAGTCGGTCCATCGCAGTACCTCGGGGGTTTGTGCTGCTGCCACTTGCGTGCGCTTGTAGTACTAGCTTTTAGTACTAGCGTACTACTAGTAGTAGACAGTACTAGCACGCACTGTGGACTTACAAAATACAAAATAAGTAGGAATATTTTGTGTTATTTATAAAAGCATTTTCTGAATTAGTAAAAATGTTGTGTTACTTGTAAGTGAATTTCATCTAGGATTGCATTTCCGTGTAATGAAATTTTATAAAAAAACATGTTATTATAATGTATTGACATATTATTACAATGTAGTAACATCTTACTACAATGTAACAAAAGGTTATTTTATTAGCATAAAATATAATTACAGAAACATACAATGTAACAACGAAAGGTTTATTACAATGTAATAATACACTGTCACGATTGGTTATGGTTTGATTCCGGCCGAGTCTCAAGGTTAAGCCCCGCCTTTCAACCCCCATTGTCTGCTCTGATTGCCCCCCCCCCCCCGCACGTGACAAATGAATGAATGAATCTTATGCTGCGGCCAAGAATCCACGGCTCTGATTTGGCGCAGGGTGCAAATAGCCCCGCCTACTGGCGGAAAGGGGCGGGGCTCTAAGGCCGGGGGTCCGCACGACTGGATGCATCCGATTATTCCACCCTGCTTGGAAGCAGGAATCCTGCAGCACGAGAACGCCGGCGTCCGTCGGGGGGGGCCACGCTTCCCCCGCCGCGCCTTTTCAAAATGAGATAAGTCAAAATAAAAATAAAATTTGGGGGAAAATCAGATCTGACTTGTTTAATAATCTTCATGCTTTTATTTTGTCGTAACATCCTTCTACTTCCTGCTCATTTGGGGAAACTTGACTGGTTATCATTTCTTTTTCAGATTTTTTTCTTGTTGTATGAGTCGGTGATTGACAGCTCGACCCCAATCCAGGTTAAGCCCCGCCTCTCGGCCCTAACATCGACTTTGATTGGTCGCTGAGTGTCTTGTCTCTTCCCCTCTGTTATAAATATATGATGGCATGTCGCTGGACGACCTGTTCTGTCAGAATATCTCATATCACTGAACATCCCTTAGCTTCTGCTAATACGTGTGTAATCAGATTACAGGATGTAATCTCTTCGCAGGTCATGTTATTATGGTTTGTTTGGAGGTGAGATACTTTCCGGTGCGGCGTGTTATCACACATTAGTTCCACATCGGCACGCTGAGATAGTCCGTCCTCGGGAATAGAAAGGAATAAATGGCATGTTATATGTAATAAAGGTGTAATAAACATTCCGAGGGTGGAGTTGGGGGGGGGGTCTCAGATGTAGCATGAGTTGGGAAAAAAAAGTGAAAAACGACGTCTCTGCCTCTTGACGCTGTCCGTTTACAAAACACCTCGGCGGGGAGTGGACTAACCGAAAAAAATTTAAAAAATCAGTTATTCATGTTATTACAACTTTATAAACGTGTCTTTCGGAAAATGGCGGCGGCACAGAGACGAGACCGGCATCCCCCGCCCCAAAACTTCCCCTTTGTTTCCCCCCTTTACCGAAGTGGTGCTGTTGATCCGTGTGTGTGTGCGCGCGTGTGCATGTGCGTGTGTGTGTGCGTGTGTGTGAGTGTGTGTCAAGCAGAAATGAGGGATCACTGCTAACTGCGTTCTTGGGGATGATATTTTAAGGCACTTATTGGAGTCAGGGGAGACGGGACGAGTCAAGTGTGTGTGTGTGGGTGTGTGTTTGTGTGTGTGGGTCATCACTCAAACCCCCCCAGCCCCTCCCAGCCCCCTTCCAGACACACACACCCCTGGGTTCTGTACGCCGGAGGTGATTTCGTGGTGCTGGAGGCCTGGAAGCTTGCATTGTGTCCTTGCACAGCACACACACAATCACACACCTAGAGACTATTTGACTGCCAAATTGGCCGTGTGTGTGCCTGCAAGTGTGGATATGTGAGCGTGTGCGCGCAGGGAGGTAAAGGAAATAGGGTGGAAGGTAGGAGAGTCGAAGGCACGGCGAAGAAGAAGCGGGGGAAGAGGGTTTTTTCCATTTTCCTGGTCCACAACTCAACAAGTACCTACACTTGTACTCCCTTTGTACTACTATTAATACTTCTACTTTTACTACAACTTCTGGGGCGAAGAACCCCGCTATGTATCCTTCATTAAAATCTATGCTTCCATAAGAAAGGCTCTAATGGATCGGACCAGCAGTGGGCCCAGACTAGCGCCCTGGGGGGATACCACTTCATCATTTTGGGTTGTTTTTTTTCTGGTCATACTCGTGCAGCTGTGCGTTTAGAAGGAAATTAAATGTTCCAGAAGTTCTCCAGCTGTGCGTGACGGTCATCACCGGGTGATTTGAAGGACGATCATAGTACGTGGGTAGCCCGAGTCCAAAAACAAACGGGCCTTAACGGCCTCCAAGGGGATCTCCAGGTAATTTTTATTGTTAATAGTTAGGAAGTTGCGCAAAGTCCTGAAGAAATCTGGAGATTTGAGGCAGGTTCTCCACGTTGTCCTGCCCATGTTCTCCAGCAGTCCACAAACCGTGAGCGTGTTCATCAATGGCTCTTAAGTTCGCGTGACAGGGTTAAGCCCTGCCCCTCACACTGATGTCAACTGGGATTGGCTACCGCCTCTGAGACCCTGCGAGTCGGTCGAGTGGGATAGACAGTGAGTGAATGGATGGTGGATATCGGAGAGGCTGTGACCTATCGCATTGAAGCTGAAAAAAGAGCGGTGGATCTGGATGGGTACCCTGGGGAACACCTAAACTTTCCCCTCCTTTTTTTCAATTCATATAAAATGTCCCGCCCCAAAAGAGCAGAGAGGAAGCTGCTGCACGGACGGATCATCCGTTTGAGCAGTTAAGAACCGAAGGGAGAGAAACCCCTCGGTTCTCGAGGGAACTCTGCCCCTTCTTGTAGCCTCGTGCGAATGGACTTCTCGTGCGAACAGGAGCCGACATGCAAACGAGCCAAACACTGCTGCTGCGGTAAATGCAAATGTCGCAGACCACATGCGTCCCAGGATGGAAAGCAGGGAGAACAGGGTTAGCCGCTACCGTTGCCAGCGGAGGTGGAGTTGGACTGAGATGCAAAGTATTGTTTTTGAAAGCAGGCATTCGTCTGTCTACTCTGGACAAGGTTTGCGACGGAACGGGTTGGAGCAGAACTCGTCCTTTCACGCAACTCTCTTCGCGATAACATGTCAAGTCAAACGGCTAAATGGCACAAACTGATTTTGGATCATGATCGTCATGGTAGCATGACGGTTGCCCGGCCAACAGAGTGTACCGCGTACACTGACTCGTGGAAATGATTTCCTTTTGTTGTTCTGGCATTCAACAGAATTGCATGAGATAATGAGAATGTAATTGAAATTCCAACCAGAATATTCCTTCCGAGCAGTTCCAGATCCTCTCCTGAACCTCTTGTTCCTTTGGAGTGGGTCCACGTTCTGTCAAGACCTCCTGCTGTTTCTTTCCAGAGTTCCAGATTCTCTCAAACTACTCCCTTTCCTTCCGAGTGGTTTCAGATTCTCTTTAGACCCTGTTCTTCCTTTGCAGTGGCTCCATATTCTCTCTTGAACCGCTCCTGTTGCTTCAGAGTAGTTCCAGATTCACTCGAGAACCACATGATCTTTCCAGATGGTTCCAGAATTTAGAACTCCTCATGCTCCTATCGAGGGAATCAAGATTCTCTCTCAAACTGTTTTCTCCTGAGTTGCTCCAGAATCTCAAGAGCTACTCCTGTCCCTTCTGAGTAGTTTCAGATTTAGTCTAGAACTGCATGATCTTTCAAGGTGGTTCCAGATTCTGCTCGGTTCCTCATGCTCCTTCTCAGTGGTTTCCCCTTCTGTCTACAAACTTCTGTTACTTTAGTGTGACCACAGAATCTCTCTACAGAGAGATTCAGATTCTCTCTCGAGCTGATGCTGTTACACCTAAGTGGTTCTAGATTCTCTGCAGAACCTCCTATTCCCTCTGCTTGATTCCAGATTCTCTCAATAATTATTGCTGTTCCTCCCGAGTGGTTCCAGATTCTGTCTAGACCTCCTCCTGTTCCTTTCCTGTGGATCAAGAATATTGTTAGACCTGGTACTGTGGCTCATGAGGGGTTCCAGATTCTCTCTAGAGTTACTCCGGTTCCTTCCCAGTGGTTCCAAATTCTGCCTAGAAAACTTCTTTTCCTTCGAGTAGTTCCAGATTCAGATTCTTTCGTCCTGTTCCTTTGGAGTGGTTCCATATTCTCTCTAGAACCTCCTCCTCCAACCGGTTGGGTCCAGATTCTCTCTAGACCCCCTCCTGTTCCTTTCCATTGGGTCGAGATTCTCTCTAGAACTGACACTATTACCCCTGAGGGGTTCCAGATTCTCACTTGAACTATCGCTTTTCCTCCTGAGCGATTCCAGATTTTCACTGACTCGCCGCGTTTTTTTTAGATAAAGACAACCTTGATTGGTGTTTAGCCGTTGCCAGGGAAACAGCGATGCACGGTAGGTCGGTAGTTCGGGGGACGTAAAACCGAAGCCCGCCATGACCTCCCGTCAGCTTCCTGGCTGTCAGTCGGACAGGGGTGTCGCAGGAGAGCGAACGAATCGACACGCGTGTCGCGTCAAATTGGCGAATCCAGATGGTCGGATCGTTCCATTCTTCGCCGTCGGGGGGAGGGGAGGAGGGGGGTTCCTGTCGCCGGGCCGACCTGCCAATGTGCCAGGCCATTCGCTGCTCGCGAACCCCGCGACATCCTGGCAGCCAGCCCATAATAACCGTCTGAGCGCCCCCCTGGACTGCACACACACACTCTGTCTCGCTCTCTCTCTCTCTCTCTCTCTCACACACACACAAACACACGGTAACAGATGGCTAAAGTGTTTGCTGTTGCTAAACACCTGTGTGTTTTGGACATGCACACACACACACACTACCACACACACACACACACAGACACGCGTGTGCACGCTCGCTTCATTGCAGCCGCTGAGAGTCGGGTTGCAGGGTTACGTGGGTCCGACTGCGGTGTGTATCCCGGTGTTACTGCCGCAAGACACACACACACGCATGCCGTCGCGGCAAACGCTGCCGCCGCCGCGCATTCCCTCCACGCCACATTCCACCGTGACCCGCGTTTCCCTAACAGACACGTTTCTTCGTGACCCGGCGACAGCCGAGCAGGGCGCCGGGGTCAAAGGTCGACCGAGGCCCCGCTAACACCGGCTGTATTTTGGTACATTAGCATCGCCACGCTGTTCACATTCTCTGCACTTTATTACACAGTTACTACAATGTAATTACACTGTTTGTCATGAAAGTGACAACTGTAAGTTTTTAGGTATTAAAAACCAAACAAGTATATATAAATAGTATAGTAATGGTAATTGTAATGTATTTTCTATCATATGGTTTTCAAGTAATATTTTCCCTCATTCTATTCTGCTCTCCCCGGAGTCAGACACTGATTTATCAATTTTTTTTATTGAAATGTTTTTTGCATGGATTGTCGATTGGCAGATTGCAATCTTCTTATTTTCCAGAGATTCTCTTGAGGCACTGTAAAACGAAAAAAAAAACATAAATCCATAATTCTAAAGGTAATTCGGGAAATTGGCATGAAATCCTCACAAATACCCCCCAACAAAAAAAATCTAAAAACACCAATTCAAATATCCTAAAATTAAATATTGCAAAAATAATAATGATAAAAAAGGAATAAAAATAATATTAATGAATAAAGTTTTGCTTTGAAAAAATGAGGAAAAGTCCCAGATCCAGAAGATACATATAAATAGCCATCTGCACATTTTCCCGTCCGTATCGGTCGACGGTTAAAAACGTCAAACTGGTGGGTTGGGTGTTTTCCTGCCGTCGGGGCCGCGGGCTGGGGGGGGTTTAAAAACGCAAGAAAGCCACAGAGATCGTCTTTCCAGAGCGGCGCTGCGGGGCCCCGGCCCCCCCAGACTCCCTCCGACACCCCCACCACTTTCTCCACCCACCCCAGAAACCCTATCACCCTGCTCTTGTTCTCCCGACAATGGCTGCTGGTTGAGTTTTGAAGGGAGAAGGTGTAAAATGTCCTGGGTTTGTTACCCGGCGGCGGGCGGCAGGACACGCAAACACACACACACACACACACACACACACACACACACACAAACACACACATACACACAGACGGCGGCCTCTAATGGCCTGAAAAGATGTAGAACACGGAGAACGCGGGGATCATCGGCCGACGCCATAAATCTCCCGCCGCCGTCATTTCACACACCTCCGACTTCCTTTTGTAGTTCCTTGCGAGAGACAAACTATAACTCACTGGTTGTCAAGGCGACAGCATTGGATGAGGTAGGATTATAATTACTGCCGGAGTATTCCTCCCGAGTCTTTTCGGAGTCTCTCTAGAGCCACCTGTTCCATTTTAGTTGTTCCAGATTCACTGTAGAACTTATCCCGTTCCTTTCGAGTGGTTCCAGATTCTCTCTTGAACCCCCTCTATCTTCTAAGTGGTTCCCGGCTCTCCCAAGAACTACTCCGGTCCCTTCAGGGTGGTTCCAGATTCTATCTTGAAATGTCTGTTCTTCCCGAGTGGCTCCACATTCTGTCCAGAGAGTTGTTACTTCAGAGTGGTTCCAGATTCTATCTTGAAATGTCTGTTCTTCCCGAGTGGCTCCACATTCTGTCCAGAGAGTTGTTACTTCAGAGTGGTTCCAGATTCACGCTAAAACTGTATGTTATTCTGAGTGGTTCTAGATTATCTCTAGAACTACCTGTTCCTGACGAGGGTTCCCAGAATCTCTCCAGAACCCCCTGCTCTTTCCAAGTAGTTCCAGATTCTCTCTAGAACCACCTGTTTCTTTTCAATTGTTCCCAATTCAATCTAGAAACTGTAACTTTAAGGTGGTGGCAGATTCACACAAAAAACACATGTTGTTTCTGAGTCTTTCCAAATTCTCTCTTGGACCTACTACTCCTTCCAAGTGGTTCCAGGTTCTGTCTAGAACTTTCTGTATCTTCTACCTGGTTCCAGAGTCTTTCGAGAACCTCCTCCTCCTTTCAAGTGGTTCCAAGCTCTCTCAAGAGCTACCTCCTTCGAGGTGGTTCCAGATACACATTCCACATTCTGTCTAGAAACCTTCTTTTTGAGTGGTTCCAGATTCTCTCGAGAACCAACTGTTCTTTTCCGAATGCTTCCACATTCTGTCAGGAAACTGTTACTTGAGTGGTTTTGGATTCAGTCTAGAACCTCCTGTATCTTCTGATTGGTTCCAGATTCTCTCGGTAACGGCACCCATTCCTTCTAAGTGGCTCCAGATTCTTTCAAGAATCTCCTGTGTACTCGAAATGATTCCAGATTTTCTCTAGAACCTCCTGATCTTCTTTGAGGTTCCAGGTTCTTTCTAGAGCCACCTGTTCCTTTCGAATGGTTCCACATTCTGTCTAGAACCTCCTGTATCTAAGTACTTCCAGGTTGTCCCAAGAATTATTCATGTTCCATCCAAGTGGTTCCAGGTTTTGTCTGGAGCGCCCTGTGTTTCTATTCTCTATGGAACCTCCATTATCTTCCTAGCAGATCCAGATTCTCTTCAGAACCTCCAAGTTCTTCTGAGCGTCTTTCGGGAACCTACTGTTTCTCCCGAGCGGTTCCAGATTGTTTCTAGAACCTCCCACCTCAGTGCAGCAGAGCAGACAGCGGGGGGGGGGTTCAAACTAAAGCTTGTCCAAACAGACTTTCCACTGTCCAATTTCATTCTCTTGATCCTCAGGAATACCTTTCACCCAGGCACAGATGAAAAGCCCCCATCCCCCTCGTCCTCCAACCCCCTCGACGTTCTTCCCCGTTTTCACAAATACCCCGAGGTCCTGTTTGCTTGCTCTGAAAATATTTCACCAGGGGTTGTTGTTTTTTATTTTTGTTTCTTTTTGTCTCGTAAGGAACCGCGCAGCGTCAGTTCTCCAAGGAAGGAGGGACTTGTTCTCTGTCGGCCCCATGGGAACCAGCTGAGAACTTGGTTGGCTGTGAGAAATCATTTGGAAGATAATCAGATGAACCACAAAGAGTTCATTGCCCGAGATGCACCGAGTGTCCTGTTCGAAGTGCTCTTCCGAGTACAAACAATTCCTGGATCAAATCCGAGGAGCTAGCGCGAAGTCGGCGCAGGCCATCTGCCGGTGCGTTTAGTGTCCATGACCTTCCAGCACTCTCCACCAGGGAGGGTCATTTCCACAGCCCCACCCCCAAAGCTTTGTCACTTTGGTTGTTGCGTCGCCCCACAGGGCGCTTCCCTTCGGCAAGGGCGCTTCCCTTCGGCAAGGGCGCGTTTGCGCGCGCATTTCAAGCACCCGGCCACCCTTCACCACCACCACCTCCCCTTGGGTCTCCTGCAGGTGGAACGTCACATTCCTGATTTATTACCACGTCATTGTTCTCGGCTTCAAAGCTGCCCTTTGATTCCTGGGCCAAACCAAATAACACGGCCGGGGAGGGTTGATTTGTCGTTTTCCTTCAACACCAGCCCAGAAAATAATGGCTTTGTGACCTTGGAGGGCGGCACCAGCTCACTGCTAGTAGCCGTTAGCTCCCGCGCTATGTTGCAACTGAAACTCAGGGTGTCCACGAGCGACGGAGAGCCGGGATCATTAAGAGCCGACAACCGGCGTGGGGTCGTCACACAGAGATAAAACGATCATACGGACATACAATTTTTGCTTCTCCCTCTCAGAAAGTCTCCTGTTTGCGCCACTACGGCTGCACTACTTGTGACATTATTGATACAGCCGAGGCCTCAGGGAGCGAGTGACGGCTAAATGGATGCCGACAGTCGCAGTCGTGATCTCTCTGTAACCCCGCCCCCTTACCCCCAACCCCTCCCAGCCTACCCGGCCCACTCCTCCACCCGTCACCATCCACTGAAACTGAGAGGAGAAGCTAAACAAACAAACTGGCAGTGATCCGTCCAGCGGTCAAGCGGCGAGGTCAAGGACCCCGAGAGCCCTCCCTGCCGCCCGTCGTTAATAATTAATGAAACCCAAAGGCCCAGACGGAGGGGAGAGACTCAACCCTACCCAAATTACCCCCCCCCCCCCAGGACACAGCTTGTTCTCCAGCGTCTCTGCTCCAGAGGATGCAGACACAACAATCTGCAAGAGTCAGTGACATTTGAAAAAGCAAGGAAGGGCTGAAGGGGTGGAGGAGGATGAGGGTTGCGGATGGGGGCTGGGGGGGGCAACACTCAAGAAAGCAGGAATATGGAAAGAGAGAGCCCATTCAGTCGGACTCCTATTCGCCCCCGGAGCTTCCATCCACCTCCATTACGAGCACCGCCCGATGAAAGAGGAGCTAAGGGGAGGCTTATGGGAGGTCTTTTCTCACCCCCAACCCCCGCCTCCCAGCTCCACCTCCCCTCCAACCCCTCCACCCCCACCCCCTTCACCCCCCGTCACCAGCCGGGGCCCAGATATGAAAGGAGATAATGCAACATGGTATTATATAACCTCTTGTTTTGAAGGGGGGGGGGGCTTTGGGTAAAAACAATCGGGGTTTTGGACTGGGGGTCCTACGGGCTGGGGACAAAATTGGGCTCTCAAAAAATGATTTTTTTGGACATTT
>CAAKHD010001230.1:14519-27374 GCA_901007705.1 Fistularia tabacaria | reverse complement strand
AAAGGAAGACTACTCCTTTGTGACACGGGGTGGACTGTCCATGAGTGTTTTTTTTTTTTTTTTTTTTTTTATAAAGTGGCCACGAAGATAATGGAGAAGAGGGGAGGCTGGGAACGCTCCGTGTCTCCAACCCGGGATCGTGACCTTCAAACGTACGGCTCGGTGGAAAGGATTTGACGATATCCGTTAGCAGGGACGCGTCCAGTCTTTGTTTCGATAAAAGCTTTGATTTCCATTCTCTAGCACCGTCCAAGAGGAGGAATAAATTCCTCCGTGGTTCCTGCGTAATAAAAGGACACATTCTTTGTATGCAGAATGATGGACTTTTTGTGGAAGTTAATGAACTATTTCTTATTCAAAACATGAAACAGTTTAGCTTTCGCTCAGCTTAGTTTATTAGTTGTTTGTTTTCCTTCTGGTTTTGAGGTCAGTCATTCCAGAATGTTAAGGTAACATGGATCCAATTTTGAGATTCGTAAAAAAGTTTTTTTTTAAGTTTTCTAAAACCCTGCTAATTGTTTTGATACTTAGCTATTTCTCGGATAAATTCTTGTCCTTTTTTCCCCCGATGATCTTGTTCATGTTCATTCCTTGTTGTTCTTTTTTTTTAATTTTTTTATTTTTATTTTGATTGTTCAGGTTCTTGCTTTATTTTCAGTAATGGGTTGATTTGGGGCCCCGGGGGGCCTTGCCTTGTACCGCTTCTTTTATGTGACATAAAGCAGCAAATACTCTCAGTTGCCTCCAATCAGAGAGCCTCCCACTCTGCCTTAAATCAAAACAGGCTGAACAAATTCAGCTTTTCTTTTGACATCTCATTGACAAAAGTCTTTGGAGTTAAAGGCCTCCTAATGTAATTCTTGTATTTTATTGCTGAGTCAGGCATCACATTTTCTCATTTTTGACATGGTTCGTTCCTCCTGGCCATAGAAAACAGCTGGAGACAATCCCGATATGTACTTTAGGCCCGAGGGATATTCATTAAGCCTGCAGTCCTGGCAACGCGGCGGCTCCTCAGACGCCACGGGATTTCCACTCAGGCTCCCCGGCTGTGGCTCGCGCAGTGTGAAATCATTCATACAAGACAGGCTTCAAATACGTGGCTTCCTTTCGATTCGACCGAAGGTAAAAAAAAAAAAAAAATCCGCATTTAATAAGCAGAAACGTTTCGGTGTCACAACACAACAAACGCATAGGTAATCAAGCACGACTGGAAATGACAGGCTTTTACAGCCATTATGGGTTTAAAATCATGGGTTTCCTTCACTAAAAGATGGACCATAAATCTAAAACTCCCGCATGGAGCGTCAACCCCTGGCCTTTCCGATCGGATGGAAACCAGAGCTAAAATAACTAATAACTGAAATACTTTTCCCTAAATGTTTTCCACTTTGTCATGTCGGCCGTCATTTTGTCCCGGCAGGCCGGGATGAAAGATGGTGACCGCATTTAGAAATGGCTTTACCAACCCTCATCTTCTCAGCTCCGTCCCGCCGCTGAGAGCTTTTCTTCGAGTCCCGCGGCACCGCAGCGACTCTGTCCTGGCCGCAGTGTTCACTTCAAAGACCGTCTGAAACGGCGTTTGTCCGAATAGGGAGAGCGGAATGACGAGGTTGGGACGCACGGAAAACGTGGGTTCGAGCTCGGTCCGGTTCCGGATTTAACCGGGACGGGGGGGGATCCAAGATGGCGGCGCGTGTCGGTCATTTATCGTGGTTTTTCAGGCTTTCTCGTTCGTCCCCGTTTTGTCTTTTTGCGCCGAACGAATGGACGAGATCTGCGCGTTGGATTGTGAGAACCATCTGGTTGTCCAGTGCATGCAGAGAATTTGACCATAAGGCTGACTTTGCGTATTTCTGTCGTACAAATCTGCTCCACCCAAGAGATCGCACAAAGAACTAAAATACCAAAACGAATCAACTTAAAATGAATGAATGTAGACTTTCTTTTCCTTGAACATCAATCGCAAAAGTTTCAAAGGTACTGTTTAATTTTTCAACCCTTTTTTTTTCTTTTCTTCGTTGCGTGAACTTTTTTCACACCCGGATCCAGATATTCCCGGTGATATCCTTTTAATTGTTTTTTTTTTTTTTTAATATTCAATATTCATATTTTTTGTTATTTTTTGCATTGTTGTGACAAACAAATTTCCCCAAGTATTATTATCTTATCTTATATTATGAAAACCTGCCAGTCACCTCACAGCGGGTTCACTTCCCTCCCCCGGCCCCGCTGTCCTGAATGGACCACCCTGAATTCAATATTATGTCTTCCATGTGTCTCCTCCGCTGTCGCGGTATAAATCTTTTCACCGGATTCGTCATCCACTGTCATTATTCTCACGTCAAGCGTTCGCAAATTTGGCTGCGCGAGAGGATTTTGGCAACCCCGAGAAAAATTCAGCCGAAAATCCCCCCCCCACACCCCACCCGTCCAGATTGATGGCTGACGCTGTAACGCCGCTTCTTCTCATCCGGAGACGCATCCAGGATTCCCCCCGTCTTGAAAACAGCCTGAACGCTTCTGTCCTCGTTCGAACGGTTCCTTTCCTGGCGGCTCCCGTTCGACTTGGAACGACTTGCAAGAAGCGTCAGCGGCATTTGATCCGTTCATCCTGCCTGTCGCTTCAGAGAGCGGCACGGCGGAGGTTAGCGGCTGCCGCCCTGCTGCCCGGGACGGGGAAAAAACTAAAGGAAATACATTTTCAAACCGGCTCGCTGTGAAAGTTTAAAGTTTAAACACTTTCTAATCTCAGACGTCTTGCCGTTGTCATTCCTTTTTTTTTCTTTTTTTGGAACATCCCAAGAACCCCTTCCAGAAATAATGGATGCCTCCCATGGCGTTTGGGGAAAAAAAAAGAATCGGCTGCACGATCCCGTCGTCCGCGATCCGGCTTAGGAAGTTGCTCTTGCCAGCTGAGGTCTTCACCCTCCGACCACGCCGCAGGACTGCTGCTCCGAAATGGCCGCCTCACGGCCCACAAGGGAAAACACTTGAGGCTTATGGGTACTTTTGCGGCCCGGCCTGTTCTCCACATCAGGTCTGCTTTTTTCCGAAGCGAGGGCTGAGCCAGCCCGTCCTGGAGAGGCGAACGGTGGACCTGAAGACGTCGATCGTTGTTGTCACGGCAACGGTTTGACGTGGTCCTCGCATTGATGCCGCCATCCGACACGGTCACCGCGCGAGAGGCGGTAAAAATTCTACAGAAAAATATTTTGTGAATTGAAACTTACCTGTAATTTGATCATTTGTGTTCATATCACAGGGCTTTGAATATTAAATATTAAAAAAAAAAGATTAAATTAAATATTCAGGTAATTTGCTTGTTGAAGCAATTTATGACCTTTTTTCAGGTGTTACATCATAAATTTTCAGGCTATTTCAAGTAGTTTCTTGTTCACTTTTCCTGCTTTGCTGAATTTTCAAAGCAGACAAATGATTGAATTCTCTTATTTTGCAAACACACGCGTGACTGCGCTGTTTGAATTCATTTACCTGAAAGCAAAGAAATTTCCAAAACAAAAGCGATCATGATTTCTGAATATAAATTGTATATTACAATAATAAATGTAAGTTATAATTAGCAATTGGATGTTTGGATATAAAGTAGAACCCAGGATGTGATATCGCCGTCCCTTTATCCCGGGCATTTTATTTTTAGGGTTTACCGTTTTGAGTTATTGTCTAAATGTAAAACCCCCCACGAAATTCAAACTACGGTTAGAAATGTAAGGATTTTAATAGTATTCCGCTGAAAATTCACACACCTACGAGATGAATCGAATAAATAAACCGAGCCGCCCAGCCGGGGTCCGTTCGAACCACCTGCTTCCTCTCGGATGGGATATTTTAAGGTGTGTGTTTTTGTGCTGCTGCCAGTGATAAGGTCTTCTCGATAAGCTCGGCGGAGGAAGAGGAAGAGGAGGAAGAGTTGAGTGACAGTGTTGTAAGATGGCAGGAAACATGGGGCTGCTCCGCCCTGATAGAAGGAGACAAGATGTGCTCTTCCTCTTTCTGTTTTTCTCGACTTCATGCGTCTCTCGACTTCTCCGTCGGCTGCTTCGAGCGCCGCCAGCGGCGTTTTTGGGACGCGACGAAATTAAAGTCCGAGATGTTGTTTATCCAGTGCTTTCTGTCTCCTGTTAGTTTTGTTTTTTTTCCGTTAGGACGCGATTTTAGGCCGATATACCTTAGATTACCACAAAATACAGTTGTATTTTACTGGGACGAACCTACTACACATGCAGAGGAAAACAGTTTGCTTGTTGTTATTGTTATGTTTTATATTTATGTTCAAATCAAGAAAATAAATTCACAAGATTTCAGGAAAGAAAAAGCACTCTCAGTCGAGTAAATACGTTATTACAATTACAGGTTTTATCGGAGAAAAAAGACATGGCATTTGGCATTGTGTGCAATCATCGGGTGAAAATAAGATGAAAACTTTACTAAATTATCCTGACGTTTTTGGGTAAAAAAATACTTTGACTCTGGAATCTGATTTTTAAATCTCATAAAACGGTGACGATATCCAGTCAGACTGGCATCTCTCTCCTCACTGAGACCCGGCTTTTACTGAACAGCGCTTGGTTTCTCTTATTTTGAAGGAAAAAAGACTTCACGCATCACAAAAGAGACAAAATGAAGATTCCTAAGTCCTCTAATCAATCTTCTGTCCTCTTCACCTTGCAGCCACCATCAAGAAAGGCCCGAATGGCTCCAGCTGGACCAGCGAGAGGAGCCTCATGTTCGGGGAAAACCCCCAGAACTCGCTGACCTCCACCTCCAGCAGCGCCCCCGCCCCGCCCTCCCAGGTCGCCACCATCGATGGCGTCAGCTTCTCGGAGGGAGACCTGCTGCTCCAGGTGAGGGGCGAGCCGGGGTCGAGCCGGGGTCGAGCCGGGGTCGAGCCGGGGTCGGCTCGGGACGGCGGACGCGACGAGTGTGTGACGGGCGGGTTTGCGTTTGTCCCCTCAGGCGCTGAACGGCTTCGTGCTGGTGGCGACGGCCGAGGGCTACGTCTTCTACACGTCGCCCACCATCCAGGACTTCCTCGGCTTCCACCAGGTCAGAGCGCCGCTGAACCTCGTCGCCGCCGCCTCGTCTTAACAAAACCAACACGAACGGCACTTTTGTTCACGTGCAGCCGTCCCTGGTTAATCCTGGGAGTTTGCAATAGGCGGAATCCGCGAAGTCGTCGGCTTTATTTTTTACCATGATTATAAATGTTTTAAGGGTGCGAAACACACTTTATACATTTTCTCTCATTTCTCTCAAAGACCAAAATCTGTCCTCCGGCCCAGAATATTTGTTTGAGAAATAAAAATATAAACGTTTTCCTGTAAATAATTATGACGGCTTTTAGAAACAACAAATTTAATGTTAACAAGCAACATACGAGGTTGGACGCATTCGAAATTATTAACAGTGACTCAGGCGTATTTCAGTTTTTGTGCGATGGTTAGCATCTTTCTCTGCCTTTGTCGGTGCAAAACGTTTCGTGGACATTGTGGGTTTTGTAGAAAACTGGCAAACATGCAGCGCTTCAGTCACACCGCCAGCGATGGAAGATAGATGTCAATGTGTCAAGCTGAAGGCACTCTGTGCTGTGGAAGAGACACGCTACGGAGGAGGTGGAGGGACAACGGTCTACAGTCCCTTAGCCAATCAGGACGCAGAAAACAATGCGCTGTTAAAAAAAAAAAAAGCATGCAAAATTGCACGAAAAAAATCCGCGAAAATGCGAGGCCGCGAAAGGTGAACGGCGTTCCAGCGAGGGACGAGTGTTAATCTCAGTTACAAAAAGACACTGATGAAATCAATGCATAGATGAACACGGAGAGGCTATAAGATAAGATACGATCAATTTTATTGATCCCCATTGGGGAAATTCTTTTGTCACAGCAGCGCAACAATAACCGTGTCAATAAATACGAATATAAATATAAATAAAAGCGATACTTAAAAGATAGCAAAACATATCTTTAAACAAGAAAATGGACAGCAAAACGAACAACAACAAAGACAAAAAATAAACGCAAAAGAACGGCGAGAATAGAAAACAAAAACAACGACAAGGGCGAGAATAGAGACAGAGAACAGAGTGACAACAACAACAACAACGACAACAAAGCAATGCAGTTTGTTGTTGTTTCTCATTGATGAGCGAGAAGTGCATCGCCAGGCCGTGACGTTGGGCTGATCGACAGCAGGAAGTCGTTCTTTTTCACCCTCTGGTTTGTAAAATGCGGGTGTTCCTGAGACGCTTGAAATGGAAGTTTTCCGAAATCACTTATAAAAGGAGACGGCAGGCGTGCGTTGTTTGTTTGTCTTTTTGCAAGCGCTTGCATCGGACCCCCGTGCGCACACAGGCGACGGGCGCGGGTGTGCAAAATGACCCCGTGGAGCCAGTCAGTCGACCGGCCGGTGAAATATCAGAAAATGGTGAAAAATATCCGGCAAGAGTTCCCCAAAGACAAAGATGACATGTCTGAAACTGTCCGTAACTTTAAGACATCAGATGTCGTTTCACGGGAAAAGAGGTTTTTTTTTTTTTTTTTTTTAGGTTTCACAGCTTCATCAGAATCAGTTTCAAGGATAATCCGTGGTTAATCTAACACTGTTAAACAATTCACAGCGAAAATACAAATCTGAGCCGCAGCTCTCGGATGGAAAACCTGGAAATCATTGAAAAAGCCTTGTTTATCTGGATAGAAATACACATATGTGATTCCAGCTCCGTTTCCATAGAGACCAGGGGCTTCGTACTGACACGAGAAACAAACTTACCGTCGGTAAAATTGTTTTAGCAGCCGCAAAACCGCTTGGGGCTCACAGGGTTAATCACTGTAAGTTTAAATATTTGACATTCAATATTTGGAGCTGCCTCCATAAATCCTGCGGCTCTTTTATTCCTTTTCATTTCCTGTGGCTCTCTTTGTATGTTCAAACCCCATAAGTCAACTCACCAATAAAAACAGACAACAGTTGCTTGGGGAATCAAGCCATATAAAATGTATAGAATAACAAGGAGCATCTGCTGCCGCCTCCCTTCACGCTGCGGTCGGACTGACCCGAGATGTTTATTGACTGATCGTAGAGGCGAAAACTAATATCGCGAATGTCGGGAATCGGGAATACTTTTGCGCTTCTTTGGAAAGAAACCATAATGAAAGGGTTGAATTTTTGGAAACATTGTTTTGAAATGTGATTTGATTCATCATATTTCTGGCCCCCGCTGCATTGTTTCTGCGCGTACGTGTGAGATGGCCCAGCGTCGTGACTCCGCTCGGGAAAATTACAGGCTTTTTTTTTGTTTTGTTTTTTGTTTAAAAAATGTCTTTCAAAAGCAACCGGCGGCCCGGATGAATGATCACCGGGAGGGGGGGGGATCAAATCCGCAGATATGCCGTGAGGTTTATCTGCGTCGCCGTGAAGAGGAGACGCTGACCTCGGCTGACCTCCACGGAAGCGTGTTTTGCCCCCATGCCTCCTCCCTTCCTCCACCGTAGATGCGACGGTTCATGTTTCCAGGCCACGAAACGAACATGATGTTCCCTGTCTTGTGGTAGAAACAAGAACACTGGCATCGTCTGACAATTAACTCTTTACCGCCAGCCAGCGCTTTTCAATAAAAAAGTTGCCAGCCACCTATAAAAAGTTCAAGACCCGCAGAATGTTCACATTTATAAATATCTCAGCATGGAACAGGACAACAAAAAATAAAAAAGGAGAAGAAGAAAGCCTCCACGTTTGAAGGCCAAAAGATGAATCCCTGCGTCGGGTTTGGAGGCACCAACCCACCTGTCCCGACCAAAAGGCGGAGTTTCGCCGGCGGCTCCATTTGAAAGCATTTTCAAACACAACATGGAGCGCCCACTTTTGTTTTCACATGCAGGAACACCGCAGCCTCTTTTTTTTTTTTTTTTTTTTTTTATAAGCGCTGCGCACCGAACAGGAAATATAAAGCGCGTCCAAGCAGAAAGCCGACAACGTGCATGCGAGCGGCCCCGACACACACCGACGAGTTTAGGAGTTTGTGCAGACGCTAATATCGCCGCCCCGTGCCAGAGCTGCGGGTGATTTCTGCCTTGCAAGAGAAACATACGACCTCTCCAGTGGTCCCGGTCCGTCCGAGCACCCGCCTCCATGACAGCCAAATCTTAAAAAACAGCTGAGAAGATCCTCCAAGACCAGGTCGCCGCCCCGCCTGCAGAACCCAGAGGAGAAGAGCAACCTTTGTCCCCGGAGCTGTCCGGCTCCTCCGTTCCCAGCAACCCTGCAGAGCCCTCATCGCCATACATCGCAGCTTACGTCACTCTCTTACCTATGGTACAATTTGCACAACTCTGAACAGTTACTTATTTTACATATACGACACACATATAAACACACACACACATATATATATGTGTGTGTGTTTGTGTGTATATATGTGTGTGTGTATATATATATATGTATATATATGTACATATGTATGTATGTATGAATATATATATATATATGTATATAGATATGCTGAAGAAAAGACAGGAGGCCGAGCTGGAGGTGGCAGAGATGAAGATGTGGAGGTTCTCTTTGGGAGTGACCAGGATGGAGAGGATCAGGAATGAGTCCATCAGAGGGACAAGACATGGTAGATGTTTTGGAGAGAAGGTCAGAGATGGTTGGGTCGTGGACAGAGGAGGGAGAGTGAATACCGTATTTTCCGGACTATAAGTCGCTACTTTTTCGTACTGCCGGGCCTGTTCTCTGGATCCTCCTCTCTTCATGTCCTCTCTCAGTACCTCCATACATCTTCTCTCTGGTCTTCATCTAGACCTCCAATTCCAGCATCCGTCTACCAATATATTCACTCTTCGTCTTCTTCCTCTCCATCCTGGTCACTCCCAAAGAGATCCTCCACATCTTCATCTCTGCCACCTCCAGCTCTGCCTCCTGTCTTTTCTCCAAACCATCCATCATCTCTGCTCTCACCACTGTCTCCTCCACCTTTCCTTTCCTTCTGGCTGATCTTCTTCTATCTCATAGAACCCCTGACACTTTTCTCCACCCGTTCCAACCACCTGCTTGAACCCGTTTCTTCACCTCTTTTCCACACTCTGCGTTGTAAGTACTCGGTATTGAGGAATGTCTATTGTGCTTAAAAAAGCCGTCGTCCTCAGGTTCGATTCCCAGCTTCTCCGAGCCACTCGTTGGTTGTTGAGCAAGACAGCGAACCCCTACGTGCTCCTCAGCTGCCTTCTGGTTAAACGCAGTGGTCGAATTTGGCTGATGTTGTGCTCTGCGTCGAACTGAATGTGACAATGGAGGTATTCCTTCTGACTGGAGGGAGGGGTTACCTGGTAAAGACCTGGACAAGTTACTCCAACGTGTGGTCGAGCAGTTAGAAAAACGCCCTCCTCACCGAGTCATCGTGAACGGTGAGGAGAAACCGTGAGGATCAGAGCACTGGTTTGGAAGTGGATCCTGCAGAACCAGGCGGGGAAGGACTCCCAAAGATGTCTCGCTCTTTGGTGCGCTGGCTCAGGTTTAACTGCCAGTCTTTACGGCCTCTCAGACGGATGGTCTTGTTTCACGGTGCTCGCGGCTTTACGAGGAGTGTATCTGCTGCTCCGCAGTCTGGTTGGTCCAGACAACAAGTGAAATGTGGGAGAAACACATGTTTGCCATGTGCCTCCGGCTCTGTGTGAGAACCAAAACTGCTCCGTTGGCTGTGAACTCTTGACTTGTAAACACATCCGCTTGAACCGGGGTGACATAAAAATAAAAAAAATAAAAAAGCTGCCAGGGTACAAAAACCCGTGATGTTCACAAAAAAAAAAAAACCAGCGCACACCATCGTGCACACCGTCGTGCACACCGTCGTGCACACCACGGCTTCTTCACGGCACAGTCAGAAGCCAGGACGCTAATCAGGGCAGGAAATGTGTCGTTATCTCGACCACAGCGGCTGCCGAAACCCCGAAACAGCTGCTTCAACGGTTTCCATCGCGCGGACATTATTTTACGAGAATACGCATTTACAATAGAGGAGATAAACCGCTTCGGCACGAATGCAACAATCAAAGTAGATGAACTGCAACGACAGCTGGGTTTACGGCGAGGCTGCAGCGCACAACGCCCTCGGGTTACAAATGAGGTCATATTATTTTCCGCATTATATTCCAGGTTACAGGTGGTCGGAGGGCATGGTGGGTTTTGCCGCGGCGCAGTGAAAACAAACCCGCACCTGCAGCAGAGCAGCGGGCTGATTAGAAGCCACAAGCGAGGCGAAGCCGCCGGCAGGGAGCGCGAGGGCGGGCGACAGCCGGAGCATCGTGGGCCGCCGTTAAAAAAAACAAAGCAAACTCTATTTCCCTGAATTTCAATTTGTGAAACGCGATCAAGAAAAGACCTCAAACTCATTCAGAAAGTCCAACAATAAGGAAATGTCTTTCAGAAAGAACAGAAATAAGCAAATATTGGGGGCTTTTTTTGATCGATCGTCAGTAAATATAGCGAGACTGCAAGAGATCGCCTCCAAAAATGTCAAGCCGATCCGCGCATTTAGGCTGTTGTCGTGACTCATCTCTAATTCTCCTGCAGTTAAAAAAAAAAAAAAAAAAAAAGGGAAAAAAACTTCTCATTTTCTAGAAAACCTCACAAATCCTGACCCTCGGGTCGCTTTGAACTCGACAAAGCCCGGCGAGCGGATCCAAGCCGTGTTTCAGCGCCGCCGCTGACAAAGGAGGCTTTTGTGTCGGGTTTGTTTGCTGACGGTTGAGTAACAGAAAGGCGGCGGCGGCGGCGGCGAGGCGAGGCGTGGCTCCCAGCACCTCGGCATGTGCACAACGACGCCTCTGTGTTTCAGCCGCCTTCTCCTGTCAGTCAGAGCTGAGGGCATTGTTCTCATCATATATATGTGTGTGTGTGTGTGTGTGTTTACACTTGCATCACCGGTCCAGAACGCCACTCGCCAGTACAAACACACAAGCTCGCCAGCAAATAGCTCCCCGCCCCGAACGGAGGCCGAGCTGGACGGGCGCCACCCTTCGTCCGGGCCGTCAACCTTTCAGCCAAAGCACACAAGCTGTGCATCATTTATTAAACATTTATCATGCTTTTTAAAACATTTTTTTTCTTTTCCCTGCACAAGAAACGCGTGCGGGTCAAACGTGCCCTCCGGCCCGCCGCTATCCCTCGCGGGTAAAGGCCGATGTGCACGGCCTCCCCTTCTGGCGGCTGTAAATCATCTCGATGAGCTCCTTTCTGATGAATAATGCATATTTTTCCATCGGTCAACGTCGCTTCGGCACGGATGACTGAATTTTCCCCGAATCGTTCATTTGCTGGCTCGCGACGACACCTTTTTTCATTTGGAGGCGCAGAGCAGCCAGACGCCGACTTCGGTACAGGAGCGGCTGTTTGAAGCCTGATTTAAGGCTGGGATTCGGGGGGAAAAAAAACTGTACATTTCGATATTCAGAAGGTCGGTCTTCACGCAGGTATCAGATATCTGGAAAATCTCCTGTTGCAAACACAGCACAGAGACATTCTCGGAGAGTGACTCTCATTTGGTTCTTTTCATGTGATCTGCTGCTCGTTTTGAAAGGGGTTTCCTGGAGATCCAACATGCGTTTTCGATGTTTTGTCTTTTTCGTTGACTGTACGGCCGTTGTTCATGCCGCGTTTGTGTCATTTTTTTCCACTGATTTCTCAATATTTTCCCGCAGACCAGAGGTCATTTCGGGCTCATCGTCGTTTGTTTTTTGGACACCATGCTTTACTTGTGCGTCAAGGCCGCCACCGGTCAACCCAAGGCATTTCCCATGTTTTTCAAAAACCAAGCGGATTTGCAGAGCACATCTGCAAAGGCCCCAATGCACGGGGGTCCAAACGTTTTGCAAAGAGGGCCACATTTGGCGAGGTGAAAATGTGTGAGGGCCGACCGTTCAAATGAAGCATTTCATGATTATTTTTTTTTCATTACGAATGGCATACTTTTTATGTCTCAGAACACAAATCTAAGGTTTTTAGCAAAATCTCTCTGTCTTTCATATTTGAATACCACATAAAATGAGGGCAAAGTGGCTGCGGGCCACTAATGGACAACAAAACTGCTCCAAACCAAAAACACAACACCCAGTCGAGCAAAAAACGAAGCAAAAGAGTCATGTATGTTTTAGTCTCCCGACAATAAAGCAGAAGGAAAAGGTCTCACATCCCTTCGGGGGCAGCAGACCTGTGCGTGGTTCTTGTGGGTTCTTCTGAAGACACGCTCTGTGTTGGAAGCGTTGCCAAGCCGCCCTGCAGCCAAGCCGTCGGGGCTAATTCACCCGCGGCTCACGCACACAAATCACTTCCATCGATTTCCAGCATTTGTTCTTACGCTCAAAGTTTTGTACTACTGAGGGATGAAGAGTTTGGTCGGACAGATGGTTCATTAAATCATGAAACAATAAATACAGTTAAAATACAATATATTCCAAATTATTCCACTTCATACTTTGAAACCACTCAATTATAGGAAATTGCTATTTCATATCATGAAGTTATATTTGGTCTTGCATATTTAATCTGATTTTGACTTCTATTCATGTCTGTTTCTTGAAGGTTTTTTGGGGTTTTGTTTTGTTTATTGCATTTCACATTAAATGTGCTGGTTGGTAGCAAGACGCAGATATCAGAGGTCATGGAAAAGTACGAAATCATGCGCTAATTCACACCGGACGAGTCAGACTGTTGTAACTGGGAGTTATTCTTGTAACCGTGGTGACGCTCAGCAGCCCCGTGCACACACAAACCCCCTCTCTGCAAAAAAAAAAAAAAAAAAAAAAAAAAAAAAAAGGGTGGAGGGGGGTTGGGCGTTAAAAC
>CAAKHD010001228.1:18728-41396 GCA_901007705.1 Fistularia tabacaria | reverse complement strand
ATTATTTCTGTCTGAAGCAGCAGAACCGAAGTGCATTGAAAGTTTAAACGCCTATGAGAAACTTTTTTTTTTTTTTTTTTTTTTTTCCCGTTGTTTTTCTTTTCCCCCGAAAGGCTGGCGTCCCCCCCCCAAAAAAAATAAAAAAATAAAACACACCCACCGCTTTGAAATACAGCTGTGAAAAATGGGAAAGGTCACCGCCGCAAGAGCTCAATCTCCAACGCGAGCCTCTCACGCTTATAGTCGGCAATCAATCCGGTGGATGGATGATCAGCGTTAGTATGCAATCCGGCGAACGCCCACCGGGAACAACGTCGGAGAAAAAAAAAAAAAAAAGAGTCAGAAAATACACCATCGGTACGAAGACGTCGGGGAAAGACCAAGTGGAGGCGAAGTGGTTTCTCGAAATTCGGCGTCCGCGCCCCGCCGGCCCACAAGAGCTTATTATCGACGTTTCGATTTTCTCTTGGTCGGAGCTGATCGCGGGCGTTCGGCTCCCCGCTAGCATCTCCGAGACGGTCCTCGGACAACGCGACGAAAGGATTCGCCGGACGTAGCGTCTAGCGTTCCGATGCTTGCCGCGCGCGGTCGACAAATTCCGTAAAATACGGCCCCGCGGCCCCTCGGGCGACTCACGCAGGGTCTTTAAGTTTAATGTCGTAGCGCTAAAGGTCTGGATAATCGGTTCTAAGCAATGAAGTCGCCCAGGTTTAAGTGCGAATCTTTGCCACCGGTGCCTCGGCGTTTACGGCTTGCGTCACGCGGCGCAAGCACACGAGCGCTACTCGATGCGCAACCTAGCTTTCAATCGGCCACAGGGACGGGACGCGGGAGTTTGCGTGTTCCTCCGAGGTTCTCCGGGTTCCTCCCTCGGGCCGAGGGCGTGCGGGGGGTTCGTTGGAGCCCCCGGATTGGCCAGACGTGTGAATGAGAGGGCGAATGGTTGGATGGTGTCTGATACGTCAATGAGAGGGTGAATGGTTGTTGGTCTCTTTAGACATGTGAATGGGTGAGTGAATGGCTGTCTGTCCTCATGTGAGGATGAGTGAGTGAAGCTCTCTCACTGAAACAAATGGAAAGGTGCATGAATGAATGAGTGAATGAATGAATGATGTCGATTGGAGACCCTAAACTGCCCCATGTCAATGAGAGGGTGAATGTTTTTTCGGTCTCAATGTGGACATGTGAATGAGTGAGTGAATGTTGTATCTCTCTATATGAGGTGTGAATGAGAGGGTGAATGGCAACTCCCGGACAGGATGAATGAATGAATGAATGAATGAATGAATGATTGGATAAACCTAAACCCGTGTGAATGAGAGGGTGAATGGTTGTATGTCTCTGAGAAGTGAATGAGTGAATGGATGGTTGTACACCTCTATACGCTGATGACTGAGTGAATGGTTGTATGCTTCTATATGAGCTGTCAATGAGAGGGTGAATAAAGGCGACATCCAGCTCTCTCACTTCATCAATTAAGTAACTGCATGAATGAATGAATGCATGATCTTAATTGCAGACCAATGAGAGGGTGAATGGTTGTTGGTCTCAATAAAGACATGTGAATGAGAGGGTGAATGGCAATTCCTGGATAGGATCGATGAATGAATGAATGGTTGTCCGCCTCATGACGATGACGAGTGACGGAGTGCCGTGTGTCGGCCTGGACAGGCAACCCAGACTGTCGGATAAAGGGTTCACGTCATGAATGGATGAACTAATGAATGAATGAGACACAGCAGCCAAGAATGTCATCCAGTCGAGTCCCAGTCCTCTCGAATCACCTGACAATCAGGGGTTCCAAGCTTGCCACCAACTTCCCGTCCCCCTTCCCGGCACCCATAAAGCTCCTCTCTGGTCCTCTTCCAGAACTCCTCCCTGGCAGCTCCAACATCAGCACCCTAGATGTTCCCCTTCCCCTCCTTCGTCCAAGACTCTTTCATTCACGCGCCGCTGGCAAATGCTACCCAAGTCACCTCATGTCAGGGGTGTAAAATAACTCTTTTCTGCCATTTTTTTTGGAGGGTTAGCACTGTGCCAGTATTAGCATACGGCGGCTATGACTGCTGTCAACAGAGGAGGGGGCGTTTATGCTTCACCGGCCAAATGGGATGACACTGTGGGCCAAATGTGGCCCGCGGGCCAGAGTTTGACGCCTCTGCCTTCAGTCTACCTTCTCCCCCCGGCCTCTTCTGGATCCGGTTAAGCATTACTGTTTGACATGGGCGGAAGAAAATAATCCGAGAATACTCAGCCGGCCCAGCGTGGCGAAGACGCAGCAGACGGTTGGAGTCGGGGCGGGCGCCGGGAAAACAAGGACGTATCGCGACCATAAAAATTACAGAATGCCCTCTGAGATATACCCGGCTGACAAGAGGACATGCTCTGTCTTTTTTTTTGTTTGTTTTTTTCACAGCAAGATGGGAAGAAATAAAAAAAAAAAAAAAAAAAGAAATCAATCCCAGAAAATAGAGATATTCGGCCCCTAGCCTCTGGGATTAGCCCGTCTCGCGTAGCACAGAGGCGATACATCAGGTCGGCTGCAGACCCGAGGAGGGGCTGCAGGCTCGGCATCATAGGTGCTGATCATCACACACTCATCCCAGGAGAAGCTGCACGACGCCAGCGTCATCCGTAATCCTGCGTGATTGGCTAATCCTGTTTAAGAAGTACCTAAAAATAACAGCAGCAAAAATGGCCGCCGCATTGCTCGTTTTTTTCGCACCTGAAAACAAACTTGTCAAACGGCGGTGACAAATAGGAGCGAGTACCTGGCTCGCCTTCAGACTGTCAAACCCGAGGTCTGAGCGGCTGTCAATCCTCCGAGGCCGTCTGGCCCGCAAAGATTACCGGACGCGGTAAAATTCAAAGTGACGCGTGTTCGAATAAGAAAATGTATTTCCGTCTGGGAGCGAGAGCTTTCACGGAGCCGCCTCTCCTCTCACGACGACTCACCTTCCCTCCTGTTGACCTTGGCGAACACCGGCCCGTGGCTGGCGGACAACTGCGAGGAGCTTCTGAACGACGACGGCGGCAGATTGGACACCAGCGGGTTGTCACAAACATCTGCGGACCAATCACAAAGAGGGGAAAAACAGAAGGGTGAGGGTTGGAATCTGGTGAAGGGAGAGCAGATGTTGAGGTAGCGGAGATGCTGAGGTGCCCTTCGGGACTGAGGAGGATGGAGTGGATCATGGTGGAGTCCTTCTGTGGATGTTCTGGGGATAAAAGTCAGATTTAGATGTTTTGGACGTGGAACAGAGGAGGTGGACAGAGGCTGCGGTCGGAGGAGGTGTAGAAGAAGACCAGAGAGGAGGTTTTACACGGCTGAAGGGCAAGAAGACGGGTTGGTGTGAGAGGAGGGGGTTGGATGGAGTCAGATGATTGGCTGTGGAGGCCCCTGAAGGGAGCAGCTGAAAGGCAGAAGGAGCAGAAGAAGAAGAAGATGATGTGTTGCTAACGTGTGTTTACAAAAGTGGATAAAGGTGTTGAACGCCCTTCTTCAGAGACCTTCACGGACCATGATTGGAGACGCTTTGGTTCGGTATTGTCCGCCAGCGTTGGCCACTGAGGGCGCTGACAATGGACTTCAACAACAAGGCAATTCCAAGTTCTCCACATAAACCGCAACAGGTGCACAAACAGAACATCAATAACAACACCAGGAACCGCCCGCTACGCTGACGTTCAATCTCGAAGAATTCTGGGACTGAAAAGCGTCTTGGCTTTGGACGATCCGCTCGCGTCTGCTCCTCTAAACCCTCATTTTCTTCTCCATCTTCTTTCATCGTCCCTCAAATTCATCGGATAATCTGACCAAACCTGCCTGACCCCGCTGCCAATCTCGACGGTATGACTTCAAATCAATATTGATAGGTATTTCAAACATTCACCGTGATTGCGAACCATTATCCGTCCTTCAGCCCCCCTACCTCCCCAGCCCCCCCCCCGGCGTTCACATTCCGGTGTGTTTCTCGCCGGTGATCTTAGCGGAGCCGCGCTGTGTCGGAACACGGCGTCCTTTCGAGAGGTAGCGGCTGCTCAGCTCGGCCCCTCCCGCTGCTCCGACAGTAGCTCCAAAGTCTGGACTCGCGGGAAGGACCGGGAGTTGGTAGGAGGTTCTACACGCCAGGTTTTGAGATATTTTTGGTTAATTGCCCGAGCCCTTGGTCCAGTTTGCCGCGGGGTAAATTATGTTTCCTAAAGGAATACTCACTTTAACTTTATGCCTCGGAGATATCAAAGAACAAGGGCTGCCGACGGAGTATTATTAATTTATATCCCACTGTTGCGGTAATGAGCTTAACTAAAGTGGAAACGTGGGGAAAAAAAAACTCTCAAGTCCCTCCAAAATATGGGGGAGTTCATGAAGTGAGTGGATAAGTTTCAAGTTTGGCGACTGTTTCTGGTAGGGGAAAAATCGGCCAGCCCGACGCCAGAGTTGTATGCCTACCATGTGTGGCACCAGAGTTGTATGCCTACCATGTGTGGCGCCAGAGTTGTATGCCTACCATGTGTGGCACCAGAGTTGTATCCCTACCATGTGTGGCACCAGAGTTGTATGCCTACCATGTGTGGTAACACATGTAACTGTACAGGAGAAAGTGTTTTCCAGGGTTGCCTGAGAGCTCGCCTGACCCGTCGGACCTGGCAAGAACACTGTGAAAGGGTTCGGAGATACCTGGTGGACGTCATAAGCCACACCCCCTTACCATGTTCTTCCTGCGGACTGCGGAGCGCCATTTTTAGAAACTATCGCGCTCGCTGGTCAGCGGCTTCCTCACGACAAAATGGACAGAAGCGGCGACGGAGTTCTCCACATATGCAGGCAGCAGATAAACACTTCGACCCATCTGATTATTTCCGCCGTGCAGAACAGGAATGCCGTGGCTTCTTCTCCTACTTGGTGGTTTTGTTGTGGGTGTGTAGCGTAAGCATACATGTCCAGCCACTCCCCCACGTGGTTCCTAAATGCCCGTGGAAATGCAAACCTAAAGGGTTCCCCTGGAGGAGGCTACTTCCTGAAACGGAACAGTTCCTTTTCAGCGCGAAAGTGGCTAATGCGTCCACCAGAAACAAGGTACCAACGCAGCAACGAGTGTTGCCATTGGTCACTCGAGTTGTTTCATGACATCTCAGAAGAACAAATGGATAAGATTGGATAAGTCGTCTCTGCACCGCGCTCTCTTTCCTTGGTTCCAACAGGGCGGGTATTTTAATTTTACCGCAAAGCGTTGACCCGCATTCGAACAGAAATGACAAAAAGTTCTTGCTCGATCGGAACCCCGTAAACTTTTGTGCTCATACTGCGTCAGCCTGATTTCTTTGGATTAATTCCTGTTGTGATAGAGATTAATCTACGCAAACAAAAACATAAAACAAGACCTATCTGAGAGGCTGACTGGATTTTTGTCGGCAACAAAATCCGTCCGGATCTTTTTCGTTTCTTTTAACGAGCCGTCTGAAACAGAAAAAAAACCCACAAGATTTCCATTATCCTTGGATGTAAAATAAATAATCTGAGCTCGAGCGGATTCCCGAGCGAGCCGCGGACTGCGACCGCAAGAAACACCGGGAATGAGCGTGGAGAGGGCGAGAGGAGCGGCGCGAATCCTCGGCGGGAGCGCAGCCTCGCGGGGGAGATCTGGAGGGGGAAAGCGGAGGGCGTTCGGAGAGGTCGGGGTTGATCTTTCCTCGAAGGAGCGTGACATTTAAGAAGTGAGCGGGGGCGGGGGCGTGGGTAGCCCTCTAGCACAAATGCAGGCAGCTTAAAGCTAAATTTTAAAAAGGAGAAGGTCTGAAGCTTTCTAGACTCTTCAACTCAAAGGCACTTTTGTCAAAGCAGAGCAACAAGACATGTATGCTTTTTTCTTCTTCTTGTCCTTTGGGCTTCTCCCTTCAGGGGTCGCCACAGTGAACCAACCTTCTCCATCTCTGTATCCTCCTTCTTTCCTCCAACTCCCTTCATATCCTCTCTCAATACATCCATAGATCTTCTCTCTGGTCTTCCTCTAGACCTCCAATTCCAGCATTCGTCTAACAATATATTCACTCTCCCTCCTCTGTCCATGACCCAACCACCTCTGACCAGGTCATCTCATCGATCCCAGCTTGGGCACGAGGCGGAGTTCACCCTGAAACCATCTCAGGGCCACATTTGCAGACATACGAGCATCCAAGCGCCATCCGGTCACGAAACAACTATTTCCGGACGACTGAGCGCACCCGAGTATTAGCCGCACCGGCTAAAAGTGAACAAATAACTATATTTGTACATATCTAAGTCGAGGTGACCACGTTGTAACATGAGATATTTACGCAGAAACTTTTTTTTTTTTACTTTTGATTAAATAAATACCGGTAACATCCACAAATACGTACTGGAAATGCTTTTTTTCCAAACAGTTGTGACAAAGCTAAACGTTTCGGCAGCATGAAGCTATCTCGTTCGCACCCCAAAAATCCATAAATTAGCCGCAATATTGTTTAAAAAAGTAGCGGCTTATAGTCCGGAAATTCCGGCACTCCCTTCCATCTGGCCTCCAGTGGACCTCCTGCATGTTTTGGACTGCGCGATGAACCCGGAGGAACCCCTCGCAGACACGTGGAGAACATGGAGACTCCTCACAGACTTTTGAGCCGTGAGGCAGGAGCGCTAACCGCTGCGCCACGGAGTTGTAGCCTGAGCGTTGTTATATTTGGGGAAGAACAGAGCGCTGAATACCGATGACGCAGATTCCTCGGGGCTCCTCAACCGGCGAAATTAGAATTCTGATCATTTTGTAAATGTTCCCCGATAGTCCGAGTTGCCGGTTAGCCCCGCGCTCCCTTTCTGTGAATGAGCGGGATAATGAGGCCCAGCGATACTTGTTTGTGCCGCGCAGCATCGCAGTCCGTCGCCGGGCGTGCAAACAGCCGGCCTTGTTCTGTCCGCCCGACGTCCGCAAACATTTCCTAACGCGGTTCTCCTGCTTTGAGTTTCCTGTCAAATAAGGAGAGTCCGAGTCTCGGCTCCCCGTCAGCGACTTCTACCGGCGTGCGGGAACACCGAAGTAAATCCATTCCAACGCCCAAGAAAGTCGTCGTGCGGTTACTCTCCGTGAATAAAAACCCATCAACACTTGAGCGGGATTCCCTGCGGTCTCATTTGTTTCTGAAGCAACGGTGCGAGGGTCGTAACCAGGGTCAAAATTCAAATGTGTGTTTTTTCCTCATAAGAATTCTGGGAGGTTGGGGCGCACGCCGGCAGACTTTAATTTGTCATCTCCGCATCTCTGGGTTCATATTGCAGGGCTCCAATAGTGATGGAATACCGGGGGAAAATAAACTCGGGGCCCGGAGCAGGTATAGCTACGCAAATAATAACTACTGCTTGAGTTTCACGATAGCCCCTTTCTCACTGCGGGAACCTTTTTTGCAGTTCCTGGAACATTTTAAGGAACTTGGTGCACTCGGACAGCATAGGAAACCAGGGGACCGGACTGGGTCCGTGGTGAGTAGGGGAACTCAAAGGAAATCTAACTTAAAATCTATTCAACGGAGAGCCGTTTGCTTTGGTCAGAATAGGCAGGACCGGCGATGAACGGGCCGACGAAGAAGTCTTCTGGCCTGAGGATGGCAAAAACTAAAAAAAAAAGGTTCCCCTGGAGGAGGCTACGTCCTGGAAGCCGTGTCCCAAAGCGGGTAGCTTCCTCTTTTACGAAATGCCATTCGCATTGCGCGAGTCACAGTTTCGTAAGCTGGATGGGGAGGCCAGGTGGTCCTCCTTACATCACACCACCCAGAGCCAATCACAGACTCGGGTCTGATCCCACATGGCAGCATGAAAACCGTGGTGGCACCTCTGTCTCCTGTGAAATACAACACAAAGGTGACGGGTGCGGGCTTCCTGTGAGGTCTTCTTCTTGTTTTTTTTGTGCCCAATTTGGGAATCATGATTTGAAAGTATTTTAGCAAATGAAATCCATAATTTGTGTCTTGGTGAACATCGGATTTGAGCAAACCTGCTGTTTCCCGGCGAAGCGGCTTTGCCCCAGGACGGAGAAAATCCTCCGTCTCCTTTCGGCTGCCAACCCCGAGGCTGACGGTCTGACAGCTTAACCGAGGCGACCGGTTGCCAGGCCGACCGCTAGCAAAGAGAGGAGCCATCGCTCCTAATTTCCAGGACCTTCATCTCCGGGTGGCGAGACTGACGGGCCGGCGTTTCTGTCAACTCCAAATTGAAGACCCGCTGGCTTCGAAAAAGGCACCACGCGCAACTGTTGCTGGAGTACGCAACTCTTTTGGCAGGGAGTTACTGCTGTGAGCGCTTGCCATTCCTCTGAACTGTCTAGACGCGGCGGCGCAGGCACAGAGATTTCCCTTGGGATTAGAATTCTTTCATTCATTCATTCATTCATTATCTATACTGCTTATCCTGCAGTCGGGGTAGCAGGTGGGCTGGAGCCGGTCCCAGCCGGGGTTCACCCTGGGCCGGGCACCAGTCGACCACAGGGTCACAAGAAGAGATACAACCCTCTCACTGACAGGTCCTGCAGAGACATACGACCGTCCATTCTCTCGCTCGTGTCTGGACGATTTTAGGGTCACCTATGTACCTCCTGCAACTGTGGACCGCGTGAGGTAACCGGAGGAACCCGGTGAGAATACGGAGACCCCCGCCAACTGCGGGTGTCCAACCAGGGGGACCTTCTTGATGCTATCCCAGGAATGACTTTGTCACCAATGCGGCCCCTCGTGCTCGGATATTTCTCATTCACCTCCCTGATTTAGTCGCCAGTGACGTCCGTTTCTCATGCTATGTTTGAAGGCGTTGATGGATGTTCCTGCAGGAACCAAAAGGTGGCGAGGCTTTTGGGGGGGCGGGGAGCAGGACATGTACACTTGCCTCATTACGGGATCCATATCACCGTAGAGGCTGCGCCAGCCTTAAATCAGGCTGCGCCGGAGCTCCAATCAGACATGTTGCGTGGGTTGTATTGAAACAAGCGTCGGACCTGTGAAGCCACGAGGCAACTGACTGACTGACTGACTGACTGACTGACTGGGCGACAAAGGGCAAATCCATCGGCGCTGATTAGCTAGCTTGAGCGGGGTTGTTGTTTTGCCCAACTTCCCTGGACATGCAGAACTTCGCAATCAGACGTTGGAGCTGCGGAAGCACTTCTCAGTGATCGCTTTATTAATTTCAGGTGCTCATGAACACCTCGCACCCTCTCCTCCCCCCTCCGCCACTCCACCGTCACCATCGCTAACCACCGCCAATTATGCAACTTTCCAAATTTGTCCCCCCATTTGAAACAATAATCATGCCTCCGTGATTACAGATTAGTAATGAGAGCACCGATTCCAAATCATTCACAATTAGATTGTCAGTCATGCGGAATTTCTACGGGTTTCATCACCTCCACGAAGTGACCCGCCAGGAGATGTGAGGCTCGAGCCGGCGAGCGAGCGGCATCGCATTAGCGCATCCTATTTGCATTTCGAAAATGGAACCACAACTGTGCCGGGAAAAAAAAAAAAACGGTGAAAAAATTCCCTGTAAAAGCAGAAAGAAAAATGAGAAATCCCCGGCCCTCCCTTTTTACGTTTTTCCCCTCAAGCACTTAGAGGTTGGCGTTCCCTCCGTGCCGGGAGCTGAAATGAAAGTCCCTTTATTGTTGCTGTTTTTTCTGCTAAAGAGACATTTCAAATTTCTAAACCGTATTTCTCTTTTGGAACCCCGCGCTGGAGTTTTTCGCAGCGGCCAAGACCCCCGGGCTACCGAGAGACGGAGTGCTGAGTCATGATAACCGAAAACCCAACAGGACCTCAGCCACCTCTCGATGCATTTCACGAGGGGTATTCGGCCAACGGAAGCGCCCGATAGAGCGCGATGGAGCGCGTACAGGAAGTGTGTAAATACCGCGCTGTCCAATCTTGAGCAGAGATAGAGAAGGTGGAGGTGGAGGGGTGGACTGAAGGTAGAGGTGTCAGACTACTGCCCGCAGGCCAAATTTGGGCCGCAGTGTGATGCTATTTGGTCGGTGAAGCCATAGCAAATGACTATTAGCTCTGGCCCGCCGCTATCCTAGCCTGCAGCGTGAGGACCGCTAATGCTACAAATCCCAGAATGCTGTGTTTCGGCGCGAAAATCACAGCAGGACCCGTGAACGCCCTCTCCTCTGTTGACAGCAGTCATAGCCACCTTATGCTAACACTAGCACCATGCTAACCCTCCAAAAACAAAAAGTCAGAAAAGAGTTCTTTTATTTTTACGTTTATTATCAGCCTGTGGAAAAATGTTCACTGTTGAAATCGAATTCAGAAGGCTGTGAATAAAAAGAGGCGTACGATCTTTATTTCGTTTTTATTAAAGGAATGAATGACGTTGATGTGTTTTTTCATCTGAATTTCCATTTTGCATGAGTGCAACATGAAGTTCTATATTGTCCAGTATGAAGCTTTGCTTGTTCCAGATTCAGTTTTGAAGCCAAACTTGTTTGTTTCCAGATGAAAAGCTTCACTGTTTTATCTGAAGGAAGATTTTATTCAATAAATATCAATGTTGGCCCACGACTTTGACCCGCTTTTGAATTTTGGCCCTCTGTGGATTTGAGTGTGGCCCCCTCTGAGGTACCCCCAGGAGCAGAGGGGTTGAAGGTTCGCTGCAGCGAGATAGAGCACCCGTGCCTGAAGGTGAGGGACTCAAGCAGAACGTAGGCGAGATTAACGGGAGCGGAGATGAAGAAGGTGGAGGACTTTAAGTGACGGAGCTGAGAGCAGCCATGTTGTTTGGTGAAGAGACACCGTGGAGAAGACAGGAGGCAGCAGGGATGAAGATGTGGAGGTTCCTCTTTGGGACTGAGGAGGAAGGAGCCATCAGAGGGACACCGCGTGGGAGATGTTCTGGAGGTAAAGCTTACTGTACATGTACAGAGGCTGGAACTGCCAGGCAGGCAAGGCCTGCAAGAAGACCAGAAGAGGAGAATTTAAAGAGGACATGGAGTTCGTCGGTGCGAGAGGAGAGGGGTTAGATGGAGGCAGATGATTGGCCGTGACGACCCCTGAAGGGCGAAGCCCAAAGGCAAAAAGGAGCGGGAGAAAATAATGAGCCAAGTCCCGCTGCCTCAAACTCCCCTTCCCACTGACTCGGAGGCCGGAATCAGATGCTGGGCTTCTGGCGGCGGAAATCGTGCAGTTCGGGAAGCTAGAAGTGGAGACACTTTCATCACGAGCGAAAGCGGAGAGAAGGATTTTCACATTGGCCCGTGATACCACAAAGATCTAACACGGAAATGGAAACAAAGGAATGACGGGCCCCGGGACTGATCCCTGAGGGACGCCGCACTTTAGAGGAACATAACGTTCTCTACTCCAATATTCAAAGTTCCAGGGGAAAGAGAGGAGCGTAAAAAAAAAAAGAAACATTTGATTCGGCGTGCTACGCTAACGTCTCAGCGCCATTTAAAAGTTCGGCGCCATCAAACGGCGCGGCGCCACGAGAACTTCCGCCGTGAAGCCGCAGATCGTCGGAGCGGCCGTCTCTTCGATTCCCGTTTTTTTTTGTTTTTTGTTTTTTTTTTTCCCGAAAAAGGACGATCCGGACGCGCGGGGGCATCCTCCTCGCGTTCCTCTCAGGGAAAGGTTCGTCAGAGCGCGAGAGGCCACCCGCCGTTTTTTTTTTTTTTTCGGTGTCGGAGGGCGCGCAGAATTCAGGAGGGGACCGGAGCCAATTACGGCCCCCGGAGAAGTCGTCTCGAAGGAGCGGAGACTCGGAAGATGCGCGGGCGGGAGGGTCAGGGGAGGCGCCGTCCGCCCACGACCGGCGTCGGCGCTCTGGCGTTTGAAATCCGATCGCCTCCTCGTGTCGTCGCGGCCAAAGCGCTGGAAGTCGTCTTTGCTTCTGGGATTTGCTTGAAAACGGATCCCCCTGCGGATGGGGTTTATTTTCCCAGACTTCCCCTTCCCTTTTCCCGCGACTCCCGGCGCCCTCGCGGTGGAACGGTTTCCTGTCAGGGGGCGGCTTCCTGCTTCCTGTTCGCTCCTGCTTCTTGTTTGTCCCTGAATGAATGAGTGAATGTTGTATGTCTATGTAATACGTGAATGAGTGAGTGAATGTTTGCACGCCTCTATGATGATGATAGTGAATGATCACGTCTATATGCCTTATGAATGAGTGAGTGAATGGTTGCACGCCTCTGTATGACATGCAAATGGACGAGTGAATGGTTGCACGTCCCTGTACGACGTACGATGAATGAGTGAATGGTTGCCTCTCGATGATGGTTGAAATGAAAGAGTGAATGGCGGCACGTCTCTTTCTGAAATGTGAATGAGGGAGTGAATGGTTGTTTTCCTCTGTATGACGTACAAATGAATGAGTGAATGGTTGCAAGTCTTAGCATGACATGTGAATGAACAAGTGAATGACTGCATGTCTTTACATGACAGAGTGAATGGTTGGATTTCTCCACATGACATGAATGAGAGTGAATGGTTGCGTCTGTGCACCATGTGAATGAGAGGGTGAATGACTGCGCGCCTCTTTATGATGATGACGGAGTGAATGTTTGGATGTCTGTATGAATGGTGGCACGTCTTTATGTGCCGTGAATGAGAGGGTGAATGGTTGCTTGCCTCGAGATGACGTGTGAGTGAATGAGTGAATGGTTGTTTGTCTCCATATGACGATGATAGAGTGAACGGCTGCATCTCTATTTGACGTGTGAATGAGAGGGTGAATTATTGCATGTCTCTATATGACGTGTGAATGAATGAGTGAATGGTCGTTCGTCTCTGTGACGTGTGAATGAGAGGGGGATAATGGTTGGACAAAACCCCGTCTTTCGCCCAATGAAAAGCTCCGACTGGCGAATGAATGAATGAATGAATGAATGAAGTCATTGTACTTTTCATCCCGTCATTTAAACTATAAAGAGAGTCAGTGGTAAAACCCTTTCCGAAACCGTAATCTTCTCCTGAGAGAGCGAGATAACCGCGTATCAGACGGAGGCAGCCATTCCTCGAGAAGAACTTGGTTGAAGGATTTCAGAAGACCGGTGGCAGGACGCCCGGAGGAGAGGAGACAAGTGTCTGGAACCGAATTAAAAGCAAAACAACTCACAATCTCTCTCCTGGCAGCTCCAGCCTCCGCATCCCTCCACCCAGACCTCCACCATCCCTCCTGAGCCCACGTCCAAACCATCTCGACCTCCAGAACACCTGCTGTCCCTCTAATGGGCTCCTTCCTCAATCTCAAAGAGGAACCTCCATATGTGCGTCTCTGCTGTCGCAACAAATCACACCATCATCTGCAAACATCATGATTCTGCACGGATCATCGTATTTATGAGCCCGGGGTTTGTTTGTTTTTTTTTGGACGGGGGATTATGTGTGGCACGGAATAGCTTTAAAAAGTGAATTAACATCATGGAGCGGTTAAAAAAACAACAACTTTAGAACCGCCGGATTCCCTTCAAGGTAAATGTAATTGTATCCAAATAAACGAATGATGAAAATATTGAAAAATGACAACAACAACAAAAAAAAAAAACCCTCCACTGCATTGCTCGCAGGAAAGAGAGATTTTGATCCGACAAAAAACTGCAGCCGAGTGGAGGTGAGATGAGGATTGCCAAGAGAATGAATCTACCAGCGCGCGCGCGCACACACACACACACACACACACACAAACAGAAAGAAAAACCCACTGATGGGTGAAATGAGAGAAGGACTTGGGAGTGTCACTGCTCGCTTAAAAGACTGAGGGCAGCTACAATGGATGTCCACGCCGAGCACTGAACCGTCGCCCTCCGTTCACTTCTTCACCTTCTTTCGTACACTCCTCATTCCTTTCTTTATCTCCCGTCTCCTGCTCGTCGCTACCCGAAGCACCCCCGCGTTTCCAAGCGGTGTCGGGAATGTCATTGGGGTGTCGGTTCGCCGTGCCGTGCGGGGAATTTAGCGTTTCTTGCTGGCTTCGAAAAGCCCGAGACGGGATTTGATACCCGGGAAGGTCGCGGCTTCTTCATCGGGCCGGAGGAGGATGAGGGTCCGCATCTTCCATGCTTTCAAAGATAGAAAGAACTCCTCGGTCGCTCATTTGTTTTGTATTCTTTGTCAGCGCCGCCTCTTCCATACATTTACAGGAAGAGAAAGTAGCTTCAGTTCACTTATTCTTTTATCGATGTCGTTGTGGGACGGGCTCGGAGCACCCTGGAGCGGGCGGCAGTAGATCCCAGCGCCAAGGATTCACCCTCTCATTCACATATATAGACACACATCTATTCATCCTCTCATTCACATATATAGACACACATCTATTCATCCTCTCATTCACATATATAGACACACATCTATTCATCCTCTCATTCACATATATAGACACACATCTATTCATCCTCTCATTCATTCACATATATAGACATACATCTATTCATCCTCTCATTCACATATATAGACATACATCTATTCATCCTCTCATTCACAGATATATAGACACACATCTATTCATCCTCTCATTCACATATATAGACACACATCTATTCATCCTCTCATTCACATATATAGACACACATCTATTCACCCTCTCATTCACACACATATATAGACACACATCCATTCACCCACTCATTCACAGATATAGACATACATCTATTCACCCACTCATTCACTCACATATATATACATCCATCCATTCTCCCACTCATTCACATATATAGACATACATCTATTCATCCTCTCATTCACATATATAGACATACATCTATTCATCCTCTCATTCACATATATAGACATACATCTATTCATCCTCTCATTCACATATATAGACATACATCTATTCATCCTCTCATTCACATATATAGACATACATCTATTCACCCTCTCATTCACAGATATAGACATACATCTATTCACCCTCTCATTCATTCACATATATAGACACACATCTATTCATCCTCTCATTCACATATATAGACACACATCTATTCATCCTCTCATTCACAGATATAGACAAACATCTATTCACCCTCTCATTCATTCACAAATAGAGACATACATCTATTCACCCTCTCATTCACAGATATAGACATACATCTATTCACCCTCTCATTCATTCACATATATAGACACACATCTATTCATCCTCTCATTCACATATATAGACACACATCTATTCATCCTCTCATTCACATATATAGACATACATCTATTCATCCTCTCATTCACAGATATAGACACACATCTATTCACCCTCTCATTCACAGATATAGACATACATCTATTCACCCTCTCATTCATTCACAAATAGAGACATACATCTATTCACCCTCTCATTCATCATATGTATAGACATACATCTATTCACCCTCTCATTCACATATATAGACATACATCTATTCACCCTCTCATTCATTCACAAATAGAGACATACGTCTATTCACCCTCTCATTCACAGATATAGACAAACATCTATTCACCCTCTCATTCATTCATAAATAGAGACATACGTCTATTCACCCTCTCATTCACAGATATGGACATACATCTATTAACCCTCTCATTCATTCACATACATAGACATACAACTATTCACCCTCTCATTCACATATATAGACATACATCTATTCACCCTCTCATTCACAGATATAGACACACATTTATTCATTCTCTCATTCACAGGTATAGACATACATCTATTCACCCTCTCATTCACATATATAGACAAACATCTATTCACCCTCTCATTCACATATATAGACAAACATCTATTCACCCTCTCATTCACATATATAGACAAACATCTATTCACCCTCTCATTCATTCACATGTATAGACATACATCTATTCACCCTCTCATTCACATATATGGACATACATCTATTCACCCTCTCATTCATTCACATACATAGACATACAACTATTCACCCTCTCATTCATTCACATGTATAGACAAACATCTATTCACCCTCTCATTCACATATATAGACATACATCTATTTATCCTCTCATTCACAGATATAGACACACATTTATTCACCCTCTCATTCACATATATAGATAAACATCTATTCATCCTCTCATTCACATATATAGACATACATCTATTTATCCTCTCATTCACATATATAGACAAACATCTATTCACCCTCTCATTCACACATATAGACATACATCTATTCATCCTCTCATTCACATATATAGACATACATCTATTCACCCTCTCATTCATTCACATATATAGACATACATCTATTCACCCTCTCATTCACAAATAGAGAAATACATCTATTCACCCTCTCATTCACATATATAGACATACAACTATTCACCCTCTCATTGACATGTATAGACATACATTTATTCACCCTCTCATTCATTCACATGTATAGACATACATCTATTCACCCTCTCATTCACAAATAGAGACATACATCCATTCACCCTCTCATTCACATATATAGACATACAACTGTTCTCCCTGTCATCCATCTATGGAGACATAAAACCATTCACCCGTCATTCAGAAATAGAGAAATACAACATTCAATTGCTTTTATTCTGCGCCTCGAAAAGGGTGAATCGAAGGGAAAAAAGTTCCTAATTAACAGGAAAGTAGATGAAAAGCACCATTGATCACGCTGGGTTAAAAGTCTGGCTTCTGTGTTTTTTTGTGTTGAGGTTGTAAATCATAACACACGGCATTTTTGCGCGTCGCTATGCAGAGTCAAACTGCCAGAAAGCGTTTCGCCGAGGGCCGACACCCCCCCCCCCGAGACCTGCACCGACTCCACCCCAGCCCGTAAAAAAACATTGCTTCTTTTTTAAAAAAAAACAAAAAAAAACAAAGGCGCGCTAGCTTAAAACGGTTAAAACGGTTTGGAAAAAAAAAGGTGCAGGTGCGTCAATTACAGCACAAACAACCGCAAAAACAAGTAGCTAATGGTCTCAACAGGCACTTAACTCTGTCCCTGCCGGCGGTCAAATGTTCAGGCCGTGGCGGCTCTTGACGAAATTACCCACAAAAGCGACTTTTGCGGCGATGACTAAGGCGCCCCGTTAAATTGGTTACATTAGCGTCCCTCAACCCCCGGGTATATTGGTAGCGGGCCGCACAGAAAAAAAAACATTACTTACATTTATGATCTGATTGTGAAGGATGTTTCATTTTGGGAAAATGTGCTGATTCTCTCCGTTGACAAACCTGCCTTTGACTCACTGTTGACACATGCTAAGATGCTTTGCCTCGCTCACAGGTCTTAAGCTACATCCGCTACCTTCTCAAAGGGGCTGCGCCGGCCGCTAACACATCGCGCAAGACCTCGAAATTGAAACCCCCAAGCTAGCAAAACGAAACGGAAAAACAAACGTCTTTGGAAAGTTTTCTTTTGTGCAGGGTGAAAGAGCCAGAAGAAGAGCCGAAGAAAAACAGAGCTGCATTTAACAGCCAATAGCAGGAGTGCTACTTGAGATATTGATTTATTGCAGAATATGCGGCAACCGGCTCTCCGATGAGGCAATGAAGCCTTCAAACCTGCTTCGCCTCTTGGAGACCAAACACTCTGCATTCTGCCGTGTCACCAGGACGGCACTAATAAAGTTGCACACACAGTGGGTTCACCTTCATTATTTTACCGTATTTTCCGCACTGTAAGCCACCACTTTTTTTGGAACTCTGCGGGTTAAGCGACGATGCAGCTAATTTACGGGTTTTTTCACGCTTTCAGAGGGAAAAAAAAAAAAATGCAGATGGCCCGAACTTGAAAGCGTTTCTTGAAGACCGGCTGAAGGCACAGAGAGCAGACGGGCGAGGTGGTTCCACCGCTGTTCGATTACGACGCTGAAGAAGACGACGGGGAAGCTAGCGATCAGTCGGAGGAGGAAAAAAACGGGGATGGAAAGCGGATAAATGGATGAACTTTTCCTTGTGATATTGACTATAAATCTTTTTTAATCAGCCGTGTTACAGACACTATTTGGGGAAAAAAAAAAAAAAAGCATTTCCAGTACGTATTTGTGGATGTCATCGCTATGAGTTTAATTAAAAGTAAAAAAAAAAATGTTTTAATTACGTGTAAATATCTCACGTATATGTACATATACACATATATGTACACATATATTTATTTGTTCATTTTCAGCCGGTGCGGCTTATATCCAGGTGCGCTCAATAGTCCCAAAATACGGTATTTAGTAAATACCACTTTTTATGGCGGTCGTATCATTTGATTCTGTCGGATTCATCCGCCTTAAAAGCCGGTCCGTGAAAATACCGTCTGACATTAAACCAGTCGGTGGAGCAGAAAAGGTTGGGTCAAATAACAGGCGACGAGACATTTGTCACCATTTACATTTGTCTCGTCAAAATGACAGTACAACTTGGAAGCAACGGGTGGCGAGATGAACACAGAGATGTCCCCTGAAGCAACAAAGAAGGTACATCAGCGGTAGAAGCAGCCGCGATAAACGAAAATCCACAAAGTAGCGAGTCTATTTTTACTTTATCATTCATATAAAGCTTTATGGGCTTCCCCGCACTCTTATTAACCTTTCCCACACTCTTATAAACGCTTCCTGTAGAATTCACACAAACAGTTACACCAGGCCAGATGCTGAACGTATGCTAGGCGCGGGAGATGCTGAGAACGATGCTATGATCAGATAAAAATCACAGCGCAGGATCCAGAACGCCGGGATCTTGTTGGTCGGCCACCCGAGAAAATGCCTGTTTTGCCATAAAAATATTGGAATAACAGAAATATAAAAATACTTTTCTCACCCCTGTTGTTATTCTATTAGGTTTTTTTTTCTTTTTTTTCATTCTGTTGTCTATTTTGTCGTTTTTATTGTTTTATAGATATGTTTTGACTCTCTCTTTTTATTATTTTTTATTTATCATTATTATTTTCCTTCAGTCGTCTATTTTGTCCCTGCTGTTGTTCCCCTTGCTGCCTATTCTTTTTTTAGATTTTTACAGATATCTTTTGACTATCTCTCTTATTAATATTTTTTTTATTTTTTATGTATTTATTTTCCATTCTATTGTTTATTTTATCCCTGTTGTTGTTCACCTTGCTGCCCTTTTTTATGGCTATCTTTTGACGATCTTTTAATGTCTCTCTTATTTATATTTATATTCATTCATTCATTTACTGATATTGTTGCGCTGCTGTGACAAAAGAATTTTTACTCAAGAAAGCATTATCCTATCTTTTTAATTAATTTGATTTTAATTATTTAAATTATTATCATTATTTTAATTTTTTCATTTATTTATCTTTTTTAAAAGAATAAGAAGTATTATATTTTCTTGCCTTTTCTCATCCCGCATATCCGGGGTGTAAAATCACGGCGAAAGATGAAGCGCCTTACGGCGAGGGAGGGACGACCGGAGATGGAAGCGATGGCCTTCCTGGGCCCTGAGCAGGTTACGTAATGACAACATCACGTACCTAAAGCCCTTGCAGAACCCGTACGGGACGCATCCAAGTGCCTGATTTTGCATGACAGTCTATGGGCGGAACAAAGGGATGGTGGATGCTCTGATGTCTCCATGTGATTTGTGCAGTGACGGGCGGTGAGGTTCACGGCTGCTGAGGCACTGACTTCATCACAATCAGATTTACAAACATATGAGCCCTACAGAGTAGCTTGTTCACCATTCGAGCTCCTCTTGAGGCTCAACAGCCCGCAGCCTCACCGCACGGCTCTTCTCAGTTTTTGAACAATAATGTGAGAATCCAGCGATTTTGGATAAAAAAAACAATCTCGAACTGGTGACGTTAAATGACAAAGACCTTGATAGTGCAAATCACTGACAAATAGAACCATTTCATTTCTTTTTTTCCATTTGACATTTTCTTTCCCAGATTGGCAGGTGAGGCACAGCCTCTCCTGCCTCCCCTGACTGCACCTCACTGGATTTGTGAATGAGTGCAATGAATGGTTGCAAGTCTGCATGACGCGTGAGCAACAGGACGAACGTTTGCATGTCGCTGGACATGTGAATGAGTGAGTGAATGATTGCATGTCTGTGTGAAATGAGTAAATGACAGGGTGAATAGTTGTACGTCCCCATTTGGCGTGTGAATCACAGGCTGAATGGTTGCATGTCTCTAAAGGACATAAGAATGGGAGGATGAATGGTTGGAAATCTACAAAATGAGTGAATGAGAGGGTGAATGATTGCTGTCTTTAAAGGACACGTGAATGAGAGGCTGAATAGTTGTATGTCCCTATTTGACAAGTGAATGAGAGGCTGAATAGTTGTATGTCCCTATTTGACAAGTGAATGAGAGGCTGAATAGTTGTATGTCCCTATTTGACAAGTGAATGAGAGGCTGAATGGTTGCATGTCTCTAAAGGGCATAAGAATGAGAGGGTGAATGCTTGTAAATCTCTATAAAATGATTGTATGAGAGGGTGAATAGTTTAATATCTGTAAAGCACCGGTGAATGAAAGGGTGAATTGTTGCGTGTCTTCAAAGGACGTGTGAATGAGAGGCTGAATAGTCGTATGTCCCTATTTGACATGTGAATGAGAGGCTGAATGGTTGCATGTCTCTAAAGGACAAAAGAATGAGCGGGTGAATGGTTGTGAATTTATAAAATGAGTGAATGAGAGGCTGAATGGTTGAATGTCCCCACATGACATGTGAATGAGAGGCCGAATGGCTGTTAATCTCTATCAAATGTGTGAATGAGAGGGTGAATGCTTTCATGTTTCAAATAGGACATGTGAATGAAAGGGTGAATAGCTGTAAATCTGCAGAATGTGTGAATGAGCGGGAAAATAGTTAAATGTCTCCAAAGGACATGTGAATGAGAGGCTGAATGTTTGTTTTTTTTTTCCTTATTTCGTCCAATGAAAGCTGAGATAGACTCCGCCCTCCCCCGCCCCCCCTCCCGTGACCCTGACTGCAGGATGAGCGGTGCAGATTATGAATGAATAAATGAATGGGCATTCGCATTTCCGTTTCACTGAAATGTGCTTAACCTGAGCCTGAAAGCGCTACGAAACCGGAAATCGGCAGAAAAAAAGAAATACGTCGTACGTTGCGGGGTAAATCAATGCAATGCGTTACGTCACGATAAAAGCGACGAAGTGAGCCGGCAGAAACACGTTGAAAAGGTATCAGCGGCGTTTGTTCATTAACCGCGTCCGCTGTTGCGCTCATTTATTCGCTAAATCCCTCGCGCTCTCGCGAAAAGAGCGAGGATTCAAACCGGCCGCGGCCGATCCTCCGTCCGATAACAAGTCATCTCATATAATAATGGGCCGGTTTGACGAATGGGTCTGTTTTGAGGGAGGCAGAGGCTCGGCGGGGAGCCGGCCTTGGGCAAATATAAAATCCCACGGGTCACAAAGGCAGATGGATGGACTGCAGTTCTCTGTCACTTTTATCGTTTAACTACTTGTCCCTGGATTAATAAATCTAGATTCATGACTGGCAGCTCCGGGGCTTCCGGCTCCAGCCGCCGCCACCTTTACGCAACCTTGACTCCTCTTTCCACCTCCAACGCCGCTCCACGCCGAACACAAAGCGCACTAAAGAGGAAAAGTGAGGGTGATTTATCCACGGCCCTGTTTTTTTTTTTTTTTCTTCTTCTTTCTCTTCGAGACGGCGCTCGCCTCCGACGCAGAAAGGACAGCGGAGGCTTTTGACGGGAAAAAAAATTTCCACACTCACTCAGGCTGGACTGTTAGCATATAAATCACAACGCTGGGCTTCAACTCAGCTCCAGCCCGACTCGAGGAACCTCGACTTACGAGCCGAGCCGTCGCTTTTATTCGCTTTCTGATGCGAGCCGAGATCTGAGTTAGCGAGCAGGACGAGCGTTTGTTACCGACGCTTAAAAGACAGTGGGTAGCGCCGCTAGCGAGCCCAGAGAAAGGATCTCGGGGAAACTCCTGAGCCGATGCGCTCGTAAGCCGAGGTCCGACTGTGCAGATGAAGCCATCGGCTTCAATTTGGTTTCGAAAAGAGGAGCGGCTTCACTCCCTCCATCAACGAAGTTTCAAATTCAAATTGTTTACGGTCACGTGAGCAGAAACGGATCTCCCTGTCCAGTGAAATTCCTACCTTGCATCTGGATTGGTCTTGATAAGAAATAACGATTGTACATGTGATCATAAATATGAACAATGACGGCAGCGCAGTTAGACATTTGAGAGCAGATTGGGGTGCGACTCACAAAGTGCACTTTAAATGGGCAAGATTTTAGCCGTAAAGTGTAGCAAAGTGTGCATTTAGCAACACATTGTAGCATCGAGTGCGGAGCCGGGAAGCTAGGTTCAGGATAGAGCGCCAAATCGTCCGATCTTCAACGTAAACACACGTAATAAAACCAAGGCTTTACATTCTTTTGATTGCTTTTTTTGACACATTACTTGTTATTTTCTAAAGTTTTTCTCATTTAAAAAACCGGAGGTCTGAACCGGATTAATAGCATTTCAATTCATCTCAACAGGAAAATTGAATTTGACATACGAGCAAATTGAGAACCGAGTCGACTCTTAAGTCAAGGTTTGTCTTTTTAATGGCTTCATCTCCTGGATTGCAGGATATAAATTCTGAGTGAACAACCACGGCTTGAGGAACTCCCCCCCCCCCCATCCAACGCCCGACCCGACACGGAAGACAAAGCTGGGTTTTCCCTGAAAAACGCGCCACTCGGGGTTAA
>CAAKHD010001224.1:109480-120014 GCA_901007705.1 Fistularia tabacaria | reverse complement strand
ACCATGATGTTTGCAGATGATATTGTGATCTGTAGTAAGAGCAGGGAACAGGTTGAGGAATCTCTTGAGAGATGGAGGTTTGCTCTAGAAAGGAGAGGAATGAAGGTTAGTCGCAGCAAGACAGAATATAAGTGTGTGAATGAGAGGAACCCAGGTGGAACGGTGAGGCCACAGGGAGTGGAGATCAAGAAGTTGGAGGATTTCGGGTACTTAGGGTCAACAGTCCAGAGCAACAGAGAGTGTGGAAAAGAGGTTAAGAAATGGGTTCAAGCAGGTTGGAATGGGTGGAGAAAAGTTTCAGGGGTTCTTTGTGATAGAAGAATTTCATCTAGATTGAAAGGAAAGCTTTACAAAACAGTGGTGAGTCCAGCGATGCTGTATGGTTTGGAGACAGTGGCACTGAACAAAAGACAGGAGGCAGAGCTGGAGGTAGCAGAGATGAAGATGTTGAGGTTCTCTTTAGGAGTGACCAGGATGGATAGGATCAGAAATGAGTCCATCAGGGGGACAGCTCATGTTAGATGTTTTGGAGAGAAGGTCAGAGAAGCCAGACTGAGATGGTTCGGTCATGTACAGAGGAGGGATAGGGACTATATTGGTAGACGGATGCTGGAATGGGAGATGCCAAGCAGGAGGTCTAGAGGAAGACCGAAGAGAAGATTTATGGGCGTAGTGAGAGAAGATATGAAGGTAGTTGGTGTGAGAGAGGAGGATACAGAGAATAGGGATAGATGAAGGAGGTTGATTCGCTGTGGCGACCCCTGAAAAAGGAAAAGCCGAAAGTAAAAGAAGAAGAAGAAGAAGTGACGAGATTTGGTTTCTAAAAGACATAAATGTAGTCAACAATTCACATCAATACAATCAATGTACAGAACGTCCGGTACTTTCTCCTGGGTTCATTTATAGGAGAATAAAAATGTTGCTTGCTGCTGTATCCCTCCCTGGAGTGCCAGTTTTGGTTTCCTGTCCGAATGATTAATCTTTCACATTATTTCACAAAAGGACTCGTAGCATAACAGTACCTGTGTACTCAATTACGCAACTGACAACAGCATCACCGTTGCTCTCTGACTTAAGGTAGCATAAACATAGCAACTGATGTGCAATATCAGCATGAGCAAAATGGTCTGCATTGAAAAACAAACAAGAGCTTACGGATAGAAGTGAGCTACTCCACTCTAAAACTGAGGATGTGTGAACTGAGTCAGTGCATGGAGGACAAGGGGTCCAACCTCTTGGAGCCTTGGAAATTCCTCCTGTGGCTCCATGCTGTCCTTTCGTTTATTTTTCAGTTACTATTATTTAATGTAAACGCTTCAGATGGGCTTCACGAGCATAACAAATATGATTAGTCATATGAACACTCACATTTTTGTTTACCTTGTTCTGCTTTACATTTGTTCATTTTTTACACATCTAATTTTGTGATTCCTTGATAATCTTACTACCTTCTCAGCTCATATTTGAGTATCTACCGTTTAATTTTTTCGATTATTACTTGCTGATTTTCAGGTAACTTTCACGAAATATCTGTGTTGTCAATTAAGTCATTTTTTTTAAATGTTAAAAGCAGCTAGAGAACTGGAGAAGACACCAACTCATCTTGTAAATCATAGCTGGTATTTAACCAGAAATACACAAAATGTACAATAAACTCTCCAAATCCAGGAACCTTGCGCCTTATTTTGATTCCATACCGAACAAAGCTTCACAAAGTGTCACTTGGTCAAAAAATGTTTTGAATTTGTCACAATAGAGCATACTTCACTCTGCTATACTTAAATATATACAATGTTTACAATATGTCGAATATGTACCTAGCAGCAGCCTTAGTCATGCATTCCCCCAATTCTGTCGAAATAGCGATGGAATCCGATTGCTTTCTCATATACTTTAATAGATCGTTGACCTGCAATGTGACCATGTTTGAAAGTCCCCCGCACCACCCCAGCTGAAAAGGGACATTTTTCTTTGGTTCCCCCAAAAAATAATGAACGTACAGCAAAGTGTATAGCTATACAAATGGGAAAATCAACAGAAAACACCCCAACCAAAACCCTGGTTTCTGAAAGCTGATGGAATCTGCATTACGTGCAATAGTATAAGCTTGATTTTGCATGTTTGCATTTCTTGCAGTCAGTAGTATGTATCGAAAATATGACTGATGTAAAATGTAATTATAGTCTCAGTCACACAGTACCCTGATTGGTTGACAACCCAGTCACGTCCCTTCGATCTTGTTCCATTTATCTTCTCTAACACATCATGAAAATGTACAAACATATCTATCAAATATGTTCCACCTCTCACCCGGGAGGTTTCTTTCGTTCTGAACTGAAGAAGCCACTTGGATGGCTCAGATGTGAAACATCTCCAAAGACTGAACAAGTCTGGGTGCTGTGACAATATATGACTGCGAGAAGCCATGACTAGGATGACTCAGAACCTTCACATCTCCATCAAAGTCATGCTAACATTGTAAATCAGAAAATTGCAGCAAACCTTCACCAGATTTAATCAAAGGAAAGCTCATGACATGCTCTTGAATAAGTGCATCTCCTTGGCTTTTATATTCACAGAGCTTGAGGCCTGGAGTAAGAAATATAGATGTGGCATATGATAAAAAACAGTAAAATATACAGACAAAATGGTAGACCACCCAAAAAGTTAGGCCCCTCAAATATTAAACTTTATTTATTTAGCACATTTCAAACCACGTATACAAAGCGCTTTGCAGTAGAAGATCATATTGCATCCAAACACGAAAGGTAGAAAAGCTACAGATACCGAAACACACACGGGTGAAACCTAAGAAAGGAAAAGAAAAAATGAGCAACAAGCTGCTTTCAAAATTTGTTTTTTCAGAGGACTTTTAAAAGATAAAGTGATGATAACCCCTCAGGCAGGCCATTCCAGTGTCTGGGAGTCCCAACCGAAAATCATCCGTCACGTTTATGCCTAAAGTTACATTATGGGATGCCGGAAATGATGCATCTTAGGTGTCCATGTTGCGGAATTGAACATATGGCATAAACAAATCTGCCAAATAACTAAGGGCAAGGTCTCTCCTCCAGGGTTTTGGGGCTGATTAAAATCAATCCTTAATGCAACTGGTAGCCGAGATTGGTGTAATGTGATCATATTTCCTTGTGTGGGTCAAAATCCTTGCAGCAGAGTCTTGAATGAGAGGAAAGCAGGAGATATTTTTTGCTGACGCCTGAGAGCAAGCATATCTTTAACTCTTTTTTGGAGCTGATACCAAAAAAAAAAAAAAAAAAAAGGCACTTAGTTGCTCCACAGGTAGAACTTTCACTGTAATGAACAACACAAAGACATCAGTCATCCCGATGAGGTGCCGCAAAAGCCCTGGTTACATCACTGTTTACTCCTCCAGGATGACTCTTGACAGCAGTCGCCGGTCCAATTGCCAGGTGTTTTTATAGCAATTAGACCAAGTGGATTTTATTTACATACTCATGTTGCCTCAAGCACTTTGGGTTAAAATGCAATCCTGCCATTGAGCATCTTGTCTGAATACTGCAGGGTTTCATATTCTCAAAATTTGGACACTGAAATTGATGCGTGTGATTGACAGCTGAGTTTATCTATTCTGTTTTCTGCAAGAATGTGTGAGTGACAATTGACCTGCACGTGCAACAAAGATCCCAATAAAAACAAAACCCATTCACTTAGTGATCCCAGGTCTGAATGTATTATGCAAATAACCTGCTAAGCTTAGCAGTAATCAATCATATTTGTTTAACCCCTGCTAAAAGCAACAATGGGTAAAATACCATTGCCAAAGCACAACAGACTGTATATAAACACATAAAAACAGAGTGCATATTTGTTTCCTCACGATTTGTTTTTCTGGACACGGTCCCCTTGCTTTGATTGATGGAAGTCGGTGCCAATAAACATAGGGATGTACACAGGGATGATACATTACAAGGGTCCTTGGTGGGATTTGAACCCGGATTCTGAAGTTACAAAGCCACATAAAACAGAATTACACCATAAACCCTCTAGGACACCGCACATTGTACTGAATGTATTTTTGACATGTTAGATGATGGGGGCGGTGTCAGAGTTGAACAGGTGTGTTTCACGGGATGAATGGAGAGATGACACAGATTAATGACTCCGGTCTGTGGTTGACCGTTATATTGAAGGCCATGCTGCCCACTGTGGGTGGGTGGTTGTGTGGACCTTGACGTGGCCAGCGGCTAAAAATAGGCAAAGGGAATAAACAGGCTGCTGCTATGGTGTTTCCACGCTCACTGCAACAATAAAAAAGTACACACACCACACAATTGTACTTACTGTACCGTGGCGTACTTACAAAGTGTTCAAGCTCACAGTTGGGGGTCTCCCTGCAGCCATGGACATTCCCCAACTCTTTTCACAGTATAATAAATAACCTTTGAGAACTTAACTATGCCAAGCTCAGAAAATATAGTGCACTGAGAAGCAGACTGTGGAGAACGAGTGGGAGAGAAAGCTTGCTTGCAGTACTCACATCTTTTGCAGTTTTCTATTAATAGCTTGAATAAAGTGAATGCATATTATAGCTGACTGAATGTGACTTTTGCTCTTTTGCGCCTGCAGAAGTTCACAGTCAACTATCCACATTTCTTAAATGTGCTCAGTTAGGAGACACACTGTCTCGCTGTAAAATGCGATTAGGAATTCATTTCCCATCTGCATAACCTCATCATTTCGGGTCCCACAACAGAGAACATGCCAAAAAGGCCTTTGAAGCGCATTTGATGTCCCTCTTGCTAATGAGCAACTTATGAACTGATGATGATGTGTCGCTCTTGTATGCTGACAGGAGTTGTGTGGTGCAAGTGTCCACCGTATTGTTTGGATGGTAGAGCAGACACATTTTATGACAAATAGTAAAGGGAAAATACAGTAGCTAGTGACAGCTCAGGGATGAGGCGAGCAGTATGTTCCATCAACTCTTTTCAGTCCTGGACTGATGGCAATACGAGTATAAAGAGAGGGGAAGTCTATTTACAAATTCAATTTCCTCACCTTTAAGATCATGACATCCTCCTCTCATAACTTTGTTTGCTTTGACTTGATGCACAAAATAAACACCTGCATGGCATACTTTCCTCAAACTGATTTCATTATCTCTGCATACCGGGGTAATAGCTGGTGGGATAAATACAAACACCAAAGATTAATTTACCGGAGACTTGATTCAATAACTGGTATAAAAAGCAACCACCCCGGCTTGTAAGTCTATTTGGCTTCAATGCCCAAAATGTTTCTTCAGCGTGAGTCTATAATTTGGGGTGCTATGGTAACAGCCCACACAAATCCAAATGCCCGAGTAGTACGCAGGAAGTAAATTAAAAAAGGAAAGGAAAGAAAAGCTGGACAACAATAACAAGCACAACTTCATTTCTACTGTTTCCCTTCAGGAAACACAAAGAAACTTTGTATTCGTTATGCGCATCCAAGCAAGTGATGACTAGCACCAGTCAAATAACTAACAAGTTCTTTCACCCGGAGGTTGAGTTCAACACCCCGGAGTTACCATAGATGTGAGTGGTGTTTATATATAGGTGGGGGCAACGGCCGCACTCGGTCATATTTACACCGCAGGACACAGGTGTCTCCTGCAGAAGCTGCAGAGTCCAATGATGTTGGCTTTATTTATTTATTTTATCACCTGCTATCTCATACATCACGACTCAGATAATCAACTGTCACTCCGAAAATAATTAGGACAGCTGCCCTAAATCAGCTCTCTGTACCTCCAGTAATCAACAACTGTTACATCAGTCATTTTTCATCAGGATGATAACTTCTGTCACAACTCTCTGCCTGTATATTTTCAAATGTCACGTCATGAAAGAAATAAGTCACACCGTCTCCCACAAAAAAATACGACTTTTTTTCTTTTCTTCTCTGTACAGTTGTACGGTGGAGCTTTACTATATATAACATCTGACTCCCGTCCATTGATGAAAGTGTTTTTTCTTCAAAAATCATATTTTAAGACGTGTACATATTGAGGCATGAATGTTGAAAACGTTCATCTATTTTGAAGCTGATTCTGATCGGATGTCTGTCATTCAGAACTAAGAAATGGAAACCTCTGAGGCAGAAGACACGTTTTGTCTTGCTCATCTATTGAAATGAAGAATATCTGCATATTCTTATGTGTTAGGGTTTTTTTTCCAAGTAGAGAGGAAAAAATCTGACATTTCAACTGTTGAAATGCTGTTTTACTGAAATCTAAACTCCAATGTATGAATTTAATTTTGAAAAAATTGAAGGAAATAGCATTTAACTGTAAATGCGTGTTTTCCTATAAGCTGTTTGCTATGTTCACATCAAATTTGCATGGCAAAGAAATTATGGCAGCTCATCTGCAGGACGGCCAGAGAGCTGACGCCACATTCAAATAATTCATCAGGTCCATATGAGATGCCATTAAAGTACCTTGGGACTGGACACAATCTGTACATCTACAGAGCCGTATATGAGACCTGCATCGTACCAAAGCCTTTAACCTTCAACGGCAGTGCCCATACAAGACATACATGCACACAAAGGCGGTTTGGTCAATGCAGCATTATTGATCATTTGTCCCTGAAAGGAAGGGACGTGGCAGGGAAATCAATTACACATATGCAGTGTATAATCAAATTTCTGAAAACTGCTTGGCTAAGGGGAATTTCTCAACAGACACATGAGATCTACAAGGGAAATATCATTGCATGATTAAACAATATTTATATGTAGTGAGATCGGGGAGAGAAAACCTAGCAGGTAATGATGTGAGAGATAATAAGGGATACATAATTTAATATCTCTATTTATTCATTTAAGACAAGGGAGTTAGGGGATCATTATATATTGATGGCAAAAAAAGATAAGATGGGTTTTGATTACGAGAAAGAAAAAGATGTACAGTGTCTGCCTCTCTTTTATCACAGATGTACTGCAGAGGCAGTCAGAAAAAAAGGGTCAGGTCCACCTTGTCTTCAGTAGATCGGGTTACACGGAACGGGTCAAATTGACCGTCCCTAATCGCAGGTTTGTTGTTTCCTTTGAGATGTCAGCTTTTTATTTTCCTCTATTTATTTATTTTGCCTCGTAACGTGCAGTGCGAGGTCCAAAAAAGAGAAAAATGAAGTAAAAGTGCCTCTTTACACAATATTTAACTCAATATTTTTCGATATGAAAACATGGAATGACTGAAGAAGAACCCCAGAAAAGTGATTAGGTATTGATTTCCAATGTTGCATTACTGCTTAAGTCAAAGTTGTTGTTGGTTTTTTTTTTTGTTTGTTTTGTTTTTGATTATTTTGCGCCGACCCCCTCCCGCGGAACTAAACGCGAAACAAATATTGAAATCGGTCAGAGAATCCGTTACCGGCTCTCGGGTGGTGGTGGTGGTGGTGGTGGTGAGGGGGGGGGGTTGTCGATGGAGCCGCTGTCGCTCTTATTGCGTCCAAAGATCGAGGTCTGCTGACCAGTCAGCTCTCCACCTCCGCGGTGGCGCAGCGGCGGCAGCAGCAGCCCGAGCGCTCCGGCAGTGAGCGTTCAGCCGCGGGACGCTGCGCTCCGCTCCGCTCCGGTCCGCTCCGGTCCGCAGCTCTGGCTTCCTCTGCCGCTGCCTTGTTTTTTAACGCGCACGGCGTCAGTGATTCTCCGCTCCGCGTTTTTTCTTTTTCTTTTCTTTTTTTTTTTTTCCCCCCCCAATACTCTTTACTCCTTGTTCCGGCGGCGGAGAAGCCTTGAAATCAGTCCAGGTTGTGTCAATATTTCCGGAACACGTCGCTCTCCACTCTTTCTATTTTTTTATCTTTTTTTAATTTTTAACAAAAAATGTGGGACGCGCGTTCTGCGCGTGGCGTCCGCGCAGTGCTTTTCCTGGCCGTGACCGCCTGACTAGTGCTGGGGGGGGGATCCCGGGTCCCACACCATCCGCTACTCCCCCGAGGAGCAGCAAGAGGAGTTTGCATGCAAAAGGTGGTTTATCTCGTCACGGTGAGGCTGACTTATCTTTCCGCACCACATGAAAAGATGAAGACTACTTCAAGACAAAAAAAAAGAGAGAGAGAGAGAGAGATGTTATGTGTTTTTAAATAACGTGCTGGATTCTTAGGGATTTAAACCTCTATTTGAACAACATTCCAGCGTAACAGGTCTGCAGCAATATTTGAACGATATCGGTCCGCAGGAGAAGTGCTTTCCCGTGGATTGTGAGTGTGATGCTATTTCACGTCCCTCGGTGCAAACATGCGCTCGTATTTGCAACAGGACGGTGAGGAAAAATGACTTTCTGGCACTTCTCACATGAATAATTAGACCAATATGAGAAACTTGCTGAGGAGGAATATGGACCTTTTTCTTACTACCTGTTAGCTGTGAATTATTAAAGACTCTAGTATTTGAAAAATGTCAAATAATAATGATGTCTTACTAAGGCTAATGGGATTTTTAATCAGGATGTTAAATTTGGGCTGTGAGTTGTGGTGTCCATAATTATCAATGTGAAGTGGAGGGTGGCGTGAACAAGTTAGATAAGACTTTGGAAATGACTGACAAGACCTTTCCTCTTAATTAACTAAAAGCAACACACACACAGGTATTTCAAGTTTGAAACTTCTCATCAATTAATTTACCTTCTGATCTACCACTTAGCTGCATTTTACTTATGGCTGGTGAAGGTTCACAAGGAGTTCATCCCCCCTTCGCTACTCCAAGGAAGGTGAAAAGCAGCCATATTGATCGTTAAAACAAAATCATTGATCCTGCTTAACACCACATCAGAACTGTGTTGAAACATGTCAGCGTCACTGCCGCTGTTACTGGTTTCTGCATGATGATGTACCATCTGTCCGATGTTTTATATGGAAAGGTGTCATTCAGTCATCAACAAACGGTCTCTTCTGTTTTCCCAGCCATGGAGGGACTTGCCTGAAGAGGATCCAACATAACCCCTATTTTAATTTTTTGCTTATTTATTTCATTTTAATTTTTTCATCTCGACATCTTTCCGGTCAAGTCCTTTTCCATCACCATGGCTGAGAAGCTCGGGCCAGCGGGGCTCAAGCCCACAAACACCAGAACCACTCCCTCCCTTCCGCCAGAACCCATCGATATCATCCGCACCAAAGCCCGCTCCCGTCGAGTCCGCCTCAATGTAGGGGGTCTTAACCACGAGGTCCTGTGGCGGACTCTGGACCGACTACCAAGAACCCGGCTCGGTAAGCTTCGGGACTGCAACACCCATGAGTCCTTGATGGAGGTCTGTGACGACTACAGCCTGAACGAGAACGAGTATTTCTTTGACCGTCACCCGGGCGCCTTCACCTCCATTCTGAACTTTTACCGCACCGGCAAGTTACACATGATGGAGGAGATGTGTGCCCTTTCGTTTGGCCAGGAGTTAGACTACTGGGGGATCGATGAGATCTACCTGGAATCCTGCTGCCAGGCCCGTTACCACCAGAAAAAGGAGCAGATGAATGAGGAGTTGCGGAGGGAGGCAGAGACAATGAGGGAGAGGGAGGGAGAGGGAGAATTTGATAACACCTGCTGCCCGGACAAGAGGAAGAAGCTGTGGGATCTCCTGGAGAAGCCCAGTTCCTCGGTGGCTGCCAAGGTAGGGCACTGAAATGGGAAGTGCGATCACGCCACCCCCATCTCACATTTCCTGTTCACATTCAGAGCTTTGGATGCTAGCACACAAGCAGCCCTTCTTAAAGGCGTACTTTGACTTGTTAACAAAATCAGAAGCTCACCAGTTTTAACCTTTTAACAGGAATGCACTCAACGCTCATGGTGGCTTTTGTGCCATCTGTTTTTTGTCTTTTTTACATTGAAAAAGAGCAAAAATAGTTGCGATGAGGTTACAGGTTGGGTGTTTTTGAACATATTTCTGTGGATGTCACAGAAAATAGGAAATCAGCAGTTTGGAGTATTTATATCAAGAAAAAGCAAGTGCAAAGTGAAATTTGATACTCACTAGTTTGTGGGTCTGCTGCAGGAGCAGAAACCTGATTAGACAAAACACCATAATTGTGAGGTGAGGCTAAAGATACTGCTTTCTTGTTCTGGAAAACAAAAGTACAGTTGCAACCAGATCTGCCGATGACTTGTAACATCTCATGGAGAGAGACAGAGGAGAAAGTAAATTTTCTTTTGCAGTCAGATACACATTCTTTCTAGACAGTGAATCCCCTGAAGTGACAGCACAGATGTTTCTCAAAAATACATTCATATATACATGCATCAAATGCTCACATTTAGCTTTATACATATATATATATATATATATATATTAATTAATGTGTGTGTGTGTTTGTGTGTGTGTGTGTGAGTGTGTGTGTGTGTGTGTGTGTGTGTGTGTGTGTGTGTGTGTGTGTGTGTGTGTGTGTGTGTGTGTGTGTGTGTCTGTGTGTGTGTGTGTGTTGGTGGGTGTGTGTGTGTGTGTGAGTGTGTGAGTGTGTGTATGTGTGTGCGTGTGAGTGTGAGAGTGTGTGTGGGCATATATATGTTT
>CAAKHD010001224.1:69683-103881 GCA_901007705.1 Fistularia tabacaria | reverse complement strand
CGTAGTGATACATTTAGACCTTTAAAATTGTGCCTGTTTCTCAAAATGTATCACTACGGTATGAATCTGGCATTCTGTGTTTGTGCCTTCCAGTTTTGGTGATAGCTGAACAATACAAAATGTATGTAACAATTTACGTTCATGGGAACATTGAGCCAACTGTTCACCCATCAATAATTGTGGAAGTCTCAGATTATCTCTCCCCTCTCAAGAGTCTGGTTAGGTCTTATTTGGGTTTCACAGCAGACGCATCGCAAGGTCATATTCGAACTAAAGGGGTTAGGGCAGTGCAGCCTGGATGCTTATGTCAATAAATCATTTTCCCTGTGTTTTGCCCTAAAGGAGACATTTGATGTGGAGAGGTTATTGCAGCTAATGATGCTGCTAATCCCTAAAATCCTTGAAAAACAGTTATAAAGCTATTGTTATTTTAAGTATTAATTACAAATAAATTGATCAATGACACCGACATTGGTTCCAGAATGTCATAAGCAGTCGGCTGAGGTTGTGATAAGTATGGTAAATCTTAAGTAATCGTGAACTTTTATATAGAACCCATTTGCCCTAAGGCTGTATAATATCATCACTACACGGACCCCACTTTTATTAAGTTTTGTTTATCTAGAATCAAACAACAGCAGCGTAAATTCTGTGCCATTTTGTATATTCCTATAGTGTACTAGCATTCTGCACTCGAGGCAAGAAGTGCGTCATCTTTGTTTGCAGCGAGCTCTACAGCCATTCTGGCTTTCCCTTTTACAGAGATGTAGATTCAACATCGGATAAATCTGTTGCCAGGGCTGCAAAAAAATAATTTGTCCCCCAATTCTGTCTCTGCGCACATTGTTATTGACAGTGATGCAAAACAGCCACACCACTTTCCAGTGCAAAAAACCCTGTATAAAATGAGCCAAAGTGATCAATCCTTCCTTCACTATCATTGAATACACAGGCAAGATATTGTCAAAGAGTGCTGGTAGCAGCCCAGCGGTTAGTCTGTCTGAAACAATATAAGCTGCTATTTAACATTCACTTTGTGGTCTAATGATAAAAACAGAGAGACATAGAAAATGATCAGCTCCAGCATTAATTTTTCTGAATTAAAACACAGAATTAGTAGTAAAAGCAGTAGACGGCTCAGCAACGTTTCAAGTCTCCTGACAGTGGAGCCTAATTGGTTGTGAGGACAGTAAACCAGAGTTAAGACGGTAAAGAAAGCCACCGTCTGCATGCTTGAAATTAAAAAGCACAACTTCGTACACTTACCAGTGAAAGTGAGCAAACTACAACAAACAATATTCTGTAACACGACCGTAATAATATAATTGGATTTTTTTAATACATTATTTCTATCATACAAACTGTGCTCGAAACTCAATGAAAGCAATCATTCTGCCTTGGACAGGAACATTGCAATAAAACATTCAAAAAAATGCGATGGGAGAAAAAGACTGCAGGAGTACAACTACTGAAATGTTCAGCAGTGTATTTATAATTATGAATTTGAGGCATGTATACAATTGAGAGAACATTTGATGAATGAATTTCATTTGAATGATGAATTATTCATATATTTATTTTTTTTTTTCAGTAGAGGAACAAGCCGATCGAGGAAGTCTACCTAGCAACTATATGACCATTGTTGCCATACCGTCTGATGGTGACCATCAGTGCAACACATATATGATAAAAGCATTTTTTTTCACTTCCTTGAGGACTTTGAAATTAATCCACCTAAGTGTTGTAATAGCAAAGATGAAATTATTTCAGAAATACTCATTAATCAATGTGTGTGGCGAATGCAAAACCCACATCCATCCAAGTCTCAATTTTTGCTTTGCTTTGCATAAACAGCCCAACGCTGTTCTCTTCAATTTTCATGATTACCAGAGGGAACTTGCACACAGAGAATTAGCTCAGTGGCTGTGGTGTCCCACTTGAGCCCACCAGCCTGCCTTACAGCTTGCAGAGCTTGAACCAGGCACAAGTAGTTAATGATTTAGACATTATAGAACTCACAAGGTACTTTTTGCCGAATATGAGAGACGGCACAGTCATTCATCGAATAACAGGCAGAAACTACATTTTACTTGAGCATAAATAACATCGCCAAGGGCAAGACGGGGCTAATGAATGACCAAATGGTGTGTCAAGCCTGATGGCTGTGGTCTAGGATGTCACAACAAAAATACATCCTCACACTTACAAATTCTCATCACAACAGTTGCTTTAGGTATAAGTTAGCATCTTAGCTTTCCATGGCCTAAAAAAAAAAAGCATTTTCACGCTTTATTTTTGGTGCTCAACATGTCCGCTCAGTCTGAAACCATGTTATAAAGTGGGGAAAAAAAACCCAGGTCTGAGCACAGTCAAAGTGAGACATAAATCCCGCTGAAGCCTGGGAGTGGCTGTGGTGCAGTAGTAAGCGGCACTGCTGGCTTGCACTGCCAGTGTGAGTGACACTCTGGGTAAGAAACTAATGTGTTCCTTCCTGCCCCAGCCTTCCTTCTCCCCGTGGTCCTCCCGCTCACTGCCTCCACTGTTGGCTCTCTTGTAAGGTTATCGTCCCCTGTCTTTTGCTTTTTTTTCTTCTTCATCCCAGAGGGCATCACAAATTGAGGGTGATGGAAAGAAAACAGGGAATCCAGGAAAGGAATCCTTCTAAAGGCTATGAATACCAGGTCTCTATTACATACTTCAGTATCCTGTCCCCACGCAGTTATTCCAACACACGGACACGTACACACACACACAGTAGGAATCAGCAGAGACCTCCTGCAAGATGCGCTCATCCTAATGCTGAACCCATAATACACGGTTATTTATGGTATCATTTTTATATACAGTTTTGAATGTCCCTGTTTAAACAACTCTCTCTAAATATAGATGTATTTAGAAAGAGGGAGAGAGAGAGAGAAAGAGAGAGAAAGAGAGGGGCATGCACATTTACATATATTCAAATCCCGCCACACACATACATGCGCAGCCAAAATATTTGCACATCTGCACATGGAGTGGACACCACATGCATTTGGGCAGGCATACCCTTATGTAGTCACACACATTTTTTTTCTGAAAAACTTTCATGAACTGCTGAGCCAGCTTCCCTGGGTGTCACACCCTCTATTCTCACACTGTTGTCTCCCTCCCTCTCTTCATGCTTTTAAAATCCTTCACCTCCTTTCCGTTCTCTTTTCACTCGCCCAGTTGCTGTCATTGCCTCCCTTGATATATTTTCTATCGCCTTTGCCAACAGCCCTCTATTTACCCTTAATACGGACTTGTATGCCATTATCTCTTTTCCGTCACTCCTCTGGCTTTACTTTTTCCTGAGGTGAGGACATCTGAATTGTGATCCTGCTCACCACTTCATCTTGGACCCAGTGACATGACAGTAAATTGGGGTCCCGAGTGTATTATTGTATTTGACTCCTTATCAGTCATGTTTATGATTTAGGGTCACTGATCCAAAGTTATATTCCCGCTGGTCCTCAGGTGTCTCCATGCCTAATCAAAGAAGCAAGTGCTCTGCTTTTTGCTGATACTGAAAAACAAATGGCTCTACATTCACAGCCAGTACATAAACTATCTTGAGTGGGGGAGAAAATTTTCCATATTCAGAATCCTCATAAATAAAGGGTATATTCTTTGAAGGCAGACTTCTGCCATCCCCTCCATCCAAAGATAACCCTGCAAGAACCTCTGGGGTGGGGAGTCATTTTGCTTGTTTCCTCAGAAATGTTGTGTTTGCATTGTTTCCTTGGTGACCATGGTGACTTATTGACACCAAGGGAGCAATTCATCTCTGTACAGGCTGTGCAAGATGGCAGAGCAGCTGGTACATCAGCCCCCACAACCAACCCCCCAATGAAAACCTAAGGGTCTTCACAATATCGCTCTATTCTCTGCGGCCTGAAACTCCCCACTGCCTGCATAATTTTTCATTGAGATGTTTTCTTTATTGTCTTTTGCTGGTGGGGTAGAGGTGAGCCATCTTTGGTGATAATCTGTTTTATGCCTTTATTTTTCTTCCTGGCACTTTTTGAATTGCGCGGCTGACTGTTTACATGATACATACCTATCCAGCTCTACAGCTTTGGAGAGGTTTTTATTTTATTTTCATTTCACTGAGATGTCATAATCGCCTCTGTCCTGCCTTCTACTTTATTTCAAACTCTCTGAAGAGAGGTATCAAGTAGGCATGCAGGGCTTCTGTTAATGTGCAAGAAAATGGATGGTATCATCTGTTTATTGTGGCCTGCAGTGGTTTTCCAGGCTGTTAGATGATCCACCGAGCCCCAGCAGCAGATCTTGGATTGGGTTCTGTTAGATAGTGGATATTAATTAATAATTTTTGTAAAGTAACAGAGCTTCTCAGGACAGAAAAGACAGATAGGGTGATGCAGTGGGAGGTTGAAAAGAGTTGAAGACGCTTATTTGTCAGTGCCTTGTAGATACTGCCTTTACAAAATGAGATTTAACAGCTGGCAATACTTTTGCACTCACAAGCCTCAGCATTAATTTCTCATCACCAAAAGGAAACCAACTCAACACAATGTGATCGTGGCGCTGTGATACTTGTTGAAAGCAACAAATAATATTCTGTACAACATAAAAACACTTTACTGCTCTGCATTAAAAAGGATTTTGAGCAGGATTTTCATTCTGAAAAATGTTTTTGGCTTGTTAAGACATTTATAAGTGACTTTTCAGAGACATGACAACACTTTAAATCTCATTTTTTAAAACTTTACGTCACCCAAATACTTAACTCACGGTTAGTGAATGCTTTGTAACTACCTGGATAAATCATAATTGCCACTTTTAGTTGGTTTCCTAAAGCATCTGCATCACACTAACAAAACAAAACACTTATTAATTGCTTGCTAATTTAATTTGTATGCATCATAGGTTCATGAATGGAAATATAGCATTTTTAACTCATGTTTGGTTTAGATAATTAGTGTTACCATTTTTCCTTTTTTAGTCTCCTCTGTTGTGTGTGCTCCCATGTTCATATCTGCACCTCTCCTGTGTCGTTGTGTTGCTTGCATCACTGCAGGCTGTGCTGCCAGCTGTTTGCTGTCTCCCTGCGCTCCAGGAAGTGACAGCAGAAATTGTTATATCTCCTGTCTGTTGTGTATGTTTGTCTCACACGTGTTCTGCTTGCTGAGCTACAGGAATGCTGGGTAGCTGACCAAAGTAATTCTGCCTTGCCTACTGCTTTATTTGTCCTTAATGTTCTCCCTGATTTAACAGCTTAGTAGTTTTTCTGTCATAAATCAGTTGGGATTTTTTTATATTCAGTCATTACAGTTTGTTCCCAATATTTCTTGAGTCAACATTGGTTGCTTCAACTAATTTTCTATTTTTCTATTTTAAGAGAACAGATCTCTCACATATTACTGGCATGTATAGTTCAAGAAAATGTAGGTTCATCTTTATTTTAGAAAATAATTCCTCATATGAGGATCCTTTCAGTTAAAGGAAGAAAATCTGATTAGATCACTAAATTAAGCAAAGATCTGCTGGCAACAAGGTCGCTATGAGATCCTTTCCTTAATCCAGAGGTCAGGGGTTTGAACAAACAGATGTGCATCTGCTAAACTGAGCAAAGTCAATTGCTTAATATGTTTTATTTATCCTACAGTTCCTATGCCATTTGTCCCCAAACCATTGTTAATGTAATGACATATAACCCAGAACTGCCCTTCTGTGTGTCTAGTCAGGCACATTGAGAAGAGGCATTGATACTATCCTTTAGCTTCCTAGTGTGATTATAATCAGCTTACTGCCTTTTGGGGATGAGAACCTTGCTTGGCCTGAGGGCAAGCAGGGCAAAGACACGCGCACAACACATGACTGAGGTCAGGAAGCCATGTAGTGGGCCACAGTGTCTGACACCTGGAATGTCACGGCGACTTGTGTTTTCTATGGCCTACACACAGTTATCTCATATATCGCTGCATAGATATTTCATGTTAGGGGGGCACAGCTCGCTGATAAGGAGCCATCACTGCAGTGGCGGGGAATATTTTAGTCTGCCATGTGTTGGCATTTGGTTCAGCTTTGCCTAATTGATCCGATGAGTCTGGTACTCAGTCTTGTCTCTTTTAATGACACTTGTCTCATTTATTTCCCTGCTCAAATGTATCTTGTATAAATGGTGCATGTATCAATTTGAGGAACAGTATGAGCAAGTTTCCCCATGCACTTGATAACAACACATTTTATGATCCGGTACCTTTCTTCTGGTTTGCGCCTTCCAAAACATTTACAGTCCTGTTACGAAAGCTATTAAAGCAATAACTGTGTTTTATGATGTGTAAATAGTGATAATGTTAACCAGTATTTTTCTCACCCATCCATCTTCCTCCTTGTTACATGGGCTATAAGAAGTCAGTGTTTATGGACAAAATTTGATTTGCTTTATGTGGCCAGTAGCCAGTCCGGAAAATATAAACTGTTTTTGGACACATTAATTTTTAACGTATCCTGTCATTTTTCTTTGGAGCGGAGGCTGTTATCACACACTCTCTGCTGAACCTGTTCTCACATTTACTTCAGCGTTCATGTAGTTTTTCCTCAGTTGTGCTACTTTTTCATGAGCTCAACTCCTCTCCTCATGTGTATTAGTGATTTGCCTTCAAAGACTTACTTCACTCTAAACTGGTGTCCCTCAGTCATCCACCAATTTTTTTTTTCTTTCTCTTCAGTCTTTTTCCTCTCCAGCTACTCTTTTCATTTTAACATTTGTTAAATTTAATTTGCCAGGTACTGCTTTATAGATAAGCCCAGGCTTCTGGAAGCACTGCCTTGTGCTCAGATAAACCAGCCCTGGCCACCGCTTTGGCATTAACCCAGCTAAAGACTTTTAATATTTGTTCTGCAATAAATCCCTATTAAGAATGTGACAGTAACTAAAGGCCATCTAGTATTCTTAAGCATCTCATGTTCTCCTGTTTCAATGTAATGAATGGGGTGTCTGAAAAAAACCAAAACAATAGTAATGTTAATAGATGGCTGTTGATATACTGTAAAGAGGAACCGGCCTTTGTCACATTTACCCCACATTGCCATTCTTGCTTTTTTGGTGGTTTTAATGTAGAGAAACATTCTTGCTGTAATTGTACCATGCCAATTCCAGGTTAAATCTGTATTAATGTCACCCCAGAAGTCATCACATCAAAATCATAAGGCTTAGTATGATAAATGCTTTTCCCTTTGCGACAAATATAAAGCTTACCTCCATAAATAACAGTACATAGGCCAGCCACACTACATTCTAACACCCTAAGAGAGAGTAAACAACAATGCGTAATCATGCAGACAATAAAAACTGAAAATCTACTTTTCCTCCTCTCTGTGTGGTCTTAGAGAATACTGGTGGAGATTAGAAGGTTTCATTTAAACATATAGCTGCATTGTGAACGGGTAAAGGCTAATGCGGATTAAAATGTGAAGCATTAAATCAAGTGTGGTAGTGATTCTCCACCCTAGAATGCCCCGTACATCTGTGTGTTATTACTTTAATATGAATTTATTCCCTTCCTTCACATGTCAAAGCGGCTGAAACCCTGGGCTTAAACCTTCATCAAATTTGGACAATAAAATGTGGAATTTTGTTCTCTGCAGCACTTTCCCATATTCAGGTTTGCTTGTTTGCTTGTGTGAGTAGTCTTGCTATTCTCTATATTTTAAAGCACACAAGAATTCAATCTGAAATTGGTAATTATATCTTCTCATAACAGACTGAGGAACAAAAAATGGAAATTCTATAGTTAAAACATTTTCATGCAGAAGAATCTGCTGATGTTTATGCATAAACAAGTATCTATATTTTTATCAATGTAAAGATATCTAACAATTTGACAGATATTTTTGTTCCCTTTTTTCTCCCCCCAAAACATTCCCTTCATCCTTTTTTTATCTGTGACTGTACCACTGATGGATCTCCTCACTGTTGGAGGAATGTTTCCGGAGAAACAACACACACTTTGGCAGCTTGAAGTGGTGACCCAGTAATGCTGTTTATGTTTAATAGTTTGGGAGTTTGATAAATATTGATTTTAAAATTGTTTACCATTTCAGATGGTTTCAGAGGCTTCACAGTTTTCAAAGGCATTGCGATTTGTCTTAAGGAACCCAGAAAACATCTCCAAATTACTCTTTCCAAATTAAACATACACATCCTTCCTCTTGCAGGGATTATCGCTGGAGTAGAGAGGTATAAATCTGGCCTTCTGTTTGTCTGACTCAAAGGCAGACACAACCTGCAACCTGATGTGTCGCTACCCTAATCTCTTCCGATGACATCACTGGGTCTAAGGACAGAAATTAACTCCGCTGACACTACTTAACAACGTGTCAGCTGTGACGTCCCGACTGACAGTCATCTCAGCAGTCGCACCCCCCCCGACAATGACAAAGCAAGTCGCATCATTGACATTCATCCAAAGTCCAAACAGGACCAAAGGTGGGCCCCTTAAAATGCTAGGCTGATTAGTTTGCTCTGTAGAGGCGGGTTACAGTCTTACTCCAGGGACATCTATTTGCAAGGGTTCATTATCTGGAGCCACTGCCATCTTTTTCGTCAGCAGGATCAGAAACGAGGAGGGCCAGGTTGACTTCAGCTTGAGCCCCATCGATGGGGCAAATCTCTTGCAAAAAAATCTAAATTGGCCTGCATCTTCTTCCTGACTGTGCCTGTGATTTTGAACCAGATTTCTTAATGGCGGGAATGTTATAATGTGTCCTCGCATCGAGTATTTCATTTCACTCCTTTTGTACTGAGCCCAACAGTAGCTCACCACTTTAAAAAAAATAAAATTTGATATATATAATTCATTTTCACTGAATAGTGGCCTATTCACTCTATCTGTCAGAGCCAGAAGCCATCTCTGTGTGAACATGCTCAACCTTTGTATACTTCACCCACACCATGCATAATCCGTTTAAATTATATTAGAACGTAAATATATTTCATTCTCCATATAAATTGATTTGGATAAGTGGCCCTCAACAAAGTGGTTATATGGTCTTTCACACATTAAGCAAATTGAAACCAGTCATAGTACAGATACGCAGTCGTCCTTTTCTCTTTGAGCACATGTTTTAATTTGTGTGCCGACATTTGCATTTCCACTTTGAACCTTGTTGTCAGGTGGTGAGGACTGCACGCCTTCAGAAACAGACTTGCTTCCTCATGGGGCCCCACAGGGTTCTGCACAGAAAAAGCAGTGTACCCAGCTTGCAGATCACATTAGTGCATACATACTGCATGCATGTTTATGTGAGCATGACTGTGTAGGAGTGCAAATGCAGTGGACCACAGCCAGCCATGTGGAACATTGCACGAACAGCATCATGCAAAGTAGCAAGCACGGCTGCTTAAATCTCATTAATACATTAAATTCAGAATCAGGGCTAAATGTCAAACAAAATTCCCTGCATTACTTTTAATTTGGGTTAACAATAAAAATGGATAGGCCCTTTTTGGGTTTTTTTGCCTCGGCATAAGTATTTTATCTATTTCAACTTCCATGATAATGAAATCTCAGCTGTTCCGCTGTAGTTACCATATCTGTGCTGCGGAATGACCAAGCATTCGTTTGGGCGTTTAGGCACCAGTGGAGTGCTGTTTGAAAGGAGGAGATGTACAGTCCTCTGATATGAAATATTGATATCTGGGAGATTTTACTGAATTGAAACAAAGTGGTTTCTGACACAATCTGCAAGTCTTGACTTATAAAAACAGAGAAGACAGTGTAATACCATAGTCGTTTGGGAAGGTCAGTTTGACTGTCAAGTATCAGTGTGCGGCAAGTGTTGAGATACCTACAATGTTGAATTGTAGTAGATGAGACTTCCCAGTAATACCATTTTTTTTTTTTCACAGTTGTTACACTGTGACATAACTGGACAAAGTGAGGCTTATCCACCTGATTTTGCTGATAGATACAGGACCCGATCTCGTCCTCTGTATTTACCTCCAACTCTGTACGGACTGCCACACAAGATGCTAGATAAACAACACCAAACGGAACACTGAAAGACACTTTCTTTAGCTATGATCAATAACTCCCTAATATTTCCCAACTTCATTTACTTGAAGTTTGACTCGATCCAAGGGCTGAATCAATATTGCTGTCAGATGAAATAAGGTTGCAATGGGCCATGTAAGCTGTTGATTCCTCCCCCTCTCTCTTGGTCACTGCAGAATGTGGTAAATGTTTAATGAACATGTATGATCAGCCCTGGAAGTGTTCCACTCTTGGCAAACCTCACGCACTCCTTTAGAAATAAAACGTAGCACAAAAGATTCTGCAATTCTCCAAGCAAAAGGGGTACATGTAGCGGTCTCCATCATGCTCTCATCCCAGGTTGTCAAAATGCTTACTCTTTCTAAAATCACTTTGCTTTGAAAAGAGACACATATGGAACCCTTTGGTGTTTCCAGTAGACCCTTCAGGCTGAAAAGTAACTCCTTGGTAATTCCCTACTGTGGAAATGAGAAACACCAGGCTTTTGGAGTCAATATATAGTGAGAAGGTCAGATCTAGGACAGCTGTAAGGAACAAGCACACAGCATTCTGCAGCAGAAAATAGCTTCCTATAAAAATCCTGATCAGTTTCATTTAGGTATACTAGGGTTAACGTATCATTGTATCCAGGCACGGTTTCATCAAGAAATAATGGTTTGAGTATAAACAACCACCTTTTCTGTATTCATTATTCACATACTGCCTCATTTTGTATTTTGTATCTTTAAGGCAGATATGTTGTGACACATACGGCCAATTAAAGGTCCCCCTAAACCTTAGTAAAACCTACTTCCACACGGACCATTGAATTGAGTGTAAATTACTGTGGGAATCATTTGTACCTTGCTGAAATGGAACAGTAAAATTTAAGCTGTACAAGTGGGTCAGATACTAACGGACTCGGTTTTGTTCAATTATCCACCTCAGTTTTCATCTTTTAGGCTGATAAATATTGAACAAGAGTTTATGGAGATGAGAGTGAAATTGAAGGTGTTTATTTGTACACACCTTTAAGTCCGTGTCAGATATCAGAGGCCATGAGAAACTGAGTTGCAATCACACTCTAATCTCACATCCGACAGATCTCCCTGTCGTATTTCAGCCATCATTGCTGCGAGTTATGTTTGGTTTTTTTTTTCAATATGTTTTAAGACGTTGGAGTTAAGTTCACATGCCAGAGAATGTGACGAGGCATAAAGTGCTGTAGTAACAAGTGCAAACAGAGCTGCGCTGCTCAGACAAGATGTCCTGTTTGGTTTGAGACTGGACACTGAGCTATCATCATGTCATGGTATGAAATGTAGAATGTGGGCGGGTGATGCACTGTGCCAGTGTGCAGTCGATAATTTTATTGATGTCATAAAATAATGTAATATTCATTTTTTAAATCCTTTTTTTTATTCCTCTCATTCATCTACTTCCAACCTGGTTTATTTGTCATAATATTTTTCTTCCCGTAGAGACGGTCTCTTGCTTTGAATTATGGTTGGCTCCAGCTACATGGCCATCCAATATTCTCCAGTTTTCTATCAAGTGAACTGCAATGCATTTTAGGGCTTTACCCTGGAAGAATTTTGCATGTAACTTTTCATAAAATAGTCTGTTACAGATGTACTTAGAGCTATTCAATATTTTATGCAATGCTACTCATCCATTTTTCTCAGGACCTTCTCTCAAAAAGGGTTTGCAATATCCTGACTGTGACCCTTTGTGCATCCCTTACCTCTGCCTGAACTCTGACTTACAATTTCAAATTCATGTATTTCTAATCGAAGCACACAGCCTCGTCTGGCACCAACCTATAAAACAGTTGCAATTAGCAGGTGAGCCGTGCACGCATTGATTCTAATCTGGGAACATAGAGCAAGCGTGACGTCTAATTTACCACGGCTACCGTACCGCCCGTATATCACCCCAATATCTTAATCCCTTTTTTGTGTTGGCACACAGAAGATGGAGATAAACTGGATGAAGTTGGAGTTTGGATGGTTGTGAGTGTATTTTAATGAGCTCATGGAATTCAGTTTATAGCAGCGCTAAAGGAATTTACTGCTTTTGATGCCGAATGTGATTGAGAGAGGATAAAAGTAGCAGGCTCCAACACAACCCGTTTTCCGTTTAGTTTGAAATGCAGTTTTTAATTCAGCTGTGCAGCTTCTCTGTTAACAAAGCATCTTCAAAGAAGAAAGTACGAGCTGACCTCAGATAGTGGTGTTTTTACAAAACATCCTACATCCACGTTTTCATAGAGGCCGAATATGCCAGCAAAAGTGAGGTTAAGTTTTCCACAACATACTCTTTAAATCAATCTTTTTGCTTGTGTATGTGATTTCAAAGTTATTTCTCTACTCCTGTAAATAAAGGCTTAGCATTTGATCAAGATTTTTTGAAGTTTTCACCACATTGCTATCATAATTTTGTCAGAAAGTGCTATCTCATTGGGTAATGGAGCACCTTTGTTGCACAGTAGAGGTAGGAGGGGTTTGTTAAAAAATGAATTAAGAAAGAAAAAATATAATGTAATTGTGAAAACAAATGAGCTAAGCGTATAGACAGAGTTCACTGGGAGTAAGAGGGATACAAGAGAGACACAGAGATTGTGGGATAGAGGGTGGAGGGACTAATGTGTCCTTCATGGGGCGAGGCTGGACAGAAATGGCTCTGCGTGGAGCTAAATTGACTCCATTACAGGAGCAGCGCACCGGAAAACATCAGTGACATCACCCACCCATCCAAGACAGGCAGCTACTACTCTCAGTGGAGATGATGGGAGCAGCCTACCTCCAGGATGTAGGAAACACCGTGGTTTCGGTGTGTTGGCTGCTTTGCATGTTTTACACATTACACAGTGTGTTAGACCTTTGAATAAATGATTGTGAGACAGAAAACACAGAGACGCCAGTGAATACAATCAATGCCAATGCAAATAATGTGCACGGAAATATTTTTTTCACTCATCTGTCTGCTGCCATAAATTAATCTGAAGTGAAACATAATGGGTGTTTATATTATCCATTATATGAATTGAGTGTGCATTTGTACTGCACTGTATTACTTGATTAGGTATGTTTTATTAGGAATTCAAACCATGTTTTTATAATAAATAATGTCGCAAATATGTTTTAAAATATTGAAGATTAAAAAGTTTTGCTTTGTTGGTCTAGCACCACAACACACAGTAAATGTTAATGACGGTCATGTTGAAAGCAATTTAATGAACCCATCTCCGTCATAATACAAAGTATGAAACATAACAGAGTAACTTCATTCTGGAAACAAATGTCCAAAGTCATAAAAAATAAGTTTCCCTTTGATATATTGATAAATCAGATATGTAACCTTTTTTGGATTGTATGAATCGAATAACATGAATTTAAAACAGAAATTGATTTTCTGAATGTGGTAGTTTGTTATACATATGAGGCCCAACCGTAAGATAGAGAAATGTTTGAAATTCATTCATAGTGATATGGTAATATTACTTTCACCAGTATAAGAAGAGGCCATAAAACATGTGATTGACGAGTCTATCTGTATGCTGCCTTCATTTCACGGAAAACAGGTCGGTTTTCTTGTACAACACATGCAGCTATCAACACCTAAACTAAAAAGCATAGCAACTAAATACGAAATGCCGTTAAAATTTCTCTGCTAAATCCTACCTGCCAGCCAGGATCAAGAGCAACACACTGGAATCCATATCGGCTCTTTTCCAGTGGCAGATTGCTCGTACTCAGGCTTAAGAGAAGGTCAGACTACCACAAATATGAGAATCACATGCCTTTGTGTCATGTTGGTGTGTATACTGGTCCTCTAATAAACTACATTTTAATGTTCGTCAACTTATTATGTGGTGACAGTATCGTTCAAATTTTTGTAATTTGTGTCTCCATCTCTTGAACTGCACGATTGGTATGCATACCATATATGTTGGTGTAGTTGGCATTAAATGTCTTAAATTCCACCATGCAGTTCTGCTACTTGATGCTTCAGTCTGTTACAACTGTTGACTCATACTGTTGGGGGCTTCCTCTGAGTCCAGACCCCTCAGTGTTATTTATAGAGGCAGAAAAGACAAGAGGGAAGATGTAACCAAGACAACAGTGGATAGTTTCACACTTCACACAGGATTGGGCTGAATGGGAAAGAAAGCATACAATTATGTCTCTTCTCTTAGTGCAATACAGCTGCCTGATTATAGAGAGAAAACATGTCCCAGCGGGTAAACGAATCCAGAAGCATCTGTGTACGAGACAGTGCGGCATGCTGTTCTCACACAATGACTTTTTGTAAAATAATTCCATTCTACATTTCTAAATGACTTGTGTTTTGTCTCTGCGGCACTGTCACCACAAACTGAGTTGCCATTGGCTGCACTTGCTCTCTCAAAAACAGTCAACCTTCAGTTGTCCCTTGGCTTCCCGGATGAGCTTTAAGCAGGTGTAGTGCAAGGGCAGAAAAATACGGTATGCACCATCGAACAACTGATTATGGAAGGTGAGAGGAGTAATTATGCTGCTGTGTGGAGTAGTTAATTAAAGGCAGCGCATGGCAGATCAGGCATGTCAGACACACCAAGCACAAGATGGTGGCGTCTCGCCACAGCTCTGGCGCAGGCAGTGGGAACTGTGCAGTCGCATTCTCTCTGGCCACTGGCCCAGGACTTGTTTGGTGCCCATGGCCTCTCCTTCATTTCCACGATCAATCCTCAGCATTTCTAGGAAGCCAGAGCACCTGCTGTCTGGTCCTATCTTGATTGATTTCCATCTGTTTTCTTTTTGAATTTCCAGTAAAAAAAAAATATATAAGCTAAGGGAAGACAAAGAAGGGAGAACCTTTCATGGTTAATGTAACAGAACTGTGGTGTATATTCTTCACCTGGCTGGTCTTTTCCATTATTAATGGCTTCTTCCAAAGGATTTGCACAGCTACTGTTTTCAGCCAGCTGGGCATGATCCATGAGTGACAGTCATAGATCACAGGTCTCCTTTCAGGCGCCGACAAAACTAAAATGACCAGCTCTCCTTCATAGCAAAAGGCAGTGCATGTTCTGTATATCATATTTCAAATTTCATCTGGCCTGCAGTGAAATATTTATTTGAATCTGTTTGCCTTTGCTTGACATGTGATACCTCTGAATACACACCTCTTGGCTGGTTCACACTTTCATTGTTGTGTTGAAGAGGGTAACTACCATGGGGATTAAAGCATGGCACAGTGTTTACCACTGTTAAATTCTGTATCAGGAGAATGCAGATGGACATTATAATCTTTAAATTTCAGTTAATCCTAATTACCTGCCCTAATTAGATCCGGTATGCCATTAGAATGGTTTATTATCAAAGAGATTTCCAAACATTTCATAAAAGGGCCTGCACTTTTACGTAAACACATCGAGCATCTGTTAAGCACTTTCATGTTGTGACAACCGACATTTTCACCTCTGTATCACTTTGGTCTTTTTCTATTTGTCAAAGCAATGCACCTCCTCATTTGCTAATAACATGGTGAACTTTCCACTAGAGTGATTCCTGTGGCCCCCCATCATCTCAGGGCAGTGCTCCATCATCACAATTAAAGCTTTATGTTTCAGGTCACCAGGTCTCAAGCTCCAAAGAAGGTGAAATGAAAGACACTTCATGTTAAAGGGCTGGAGCAAGGGAAATTGGTGAGGTAGTGGGATTCATTTCCTTGTGCACAATAAGAAAAAAAATCAAAAAAAGTTTTAATTTGTGAAAAAAAAAAATGACTGATGATAGTTTATGCTTTTTTTTTTCAAAGAGTGGCTATGAAAGCAGAAGAAACAACATTTCTCTTTTTAGTGTTGAGTTCCTTTGGCTTGGTTGTGAAAGATGTGCTATTATTCTCCATGTGAACTTTGCCCTGACTCCAAACTAGCTGATTCAGTTCGCTCTCTGAAGGTCTTCTGGAATACAGCCTTCATTAAAGAGCTAACCCATGGAAATTATGACTGGAGGGCTTTCTTACTGTTTGCCCTGTAAGTTTATTTAAGAGAAATGCAGGATAGTCACGAGCATCGGATTTCATGTCTCTCTGAGACTAATGTTATTCATTGCTGATAATTTTATCAGTGAGACTGATGATGAGTTATTTTGAGTTTGTATTTATAATCCTATCTTAAACACCTAAACATTGTTTTATAATCAATATTGCATCGTGGTGAGACAATATCTACCTACTGACTTATTGGGATTTACAAAGACTAGAGTAAAATGTGTATCTGAATTACAACAACACTTTGGGATGATTTCTTAAATGTAATATTTGCCTGTGATTACTCACATGAAAAAGTTGATATTGTTACATTTCTGACAAAGAGGCTTCTTGATCAATATTTGTTGCTCCTGGAAATCATGGAAGTCCGTCTCCTTACAACCCGGTAGAGCAGAGAGAGACAAATTTGAGGAAGGCAATGGAGCAGGAGAGGCAGCACTGAACCTACCACTGGATTGGCTTTTACTGTTTATCATATGGTAGCCACAAACTAAAATACTGCCTGCTTTATCATGTATTTTATTGCTATATTAGCATAGTCTCTCATAGTACAATAGTACATGGGACCATGCAAATTTAAGAAGACTTGAATCCTCCAAGACGTTCCGTAATTTCATCATCAGCTTGACATTGTTGTGGCACTCATGGTATTACCTACATAATAATTCTGAGTTATTTATATTCCTCCACTTTTGTGCCAATAACATGATTGAAATGTCAGCATTCATCAAAATGGCCCGTTTCTCTTGGGGATTTCTCCAGCAGATGACCTCACACAAGGGCTCGGCCAAAAAGCACACAGCCTGTATTGGGTGACGGGAAGGGAAAGTCGTTCTAGCATCCGACCAGCTGATTTATGTTGCCACATTCAGCTTGATTTTTGTCCCAAAATTGTTGTGCAATCTAGGCGTAAAAGGATATTTTGTTTAATAAAAGAACAAGCTCACATGGTCTATATATAGGTCAAATATTCTAAGGCGGGAACTGACAAGGCTTTCCCTATGGTCGCTCTGTCCCAGACTATATTTTAATGTCTTGACAGCATGAACGACTTTCTCTTCTGTCCCCGTCCTGTGAATATGGCGGCCTCCTCCGTCATCCTTCTGTGATCCCTCCTACACAACAGCAAGCCAACTTGGCCGTTGGCAAAGCCCGATTCGAGGAAAAAATAATGTAAACACGTCAAAAAAAGAGGCGGGCAAAGAAATGAGACGGTGCAGTGACAATGTAAAGAACTGAATATAAACCGAAGCCTGCAAGATTGATTTTGAAGAAAAAAGGAGAGAATGAAGAGGATGGGGAGTGATTGAACAGAGATTAATGAGAGAAATAAAGAAAATAAAGGAAGGGATGAGATGATAGAATACAGTAGAGGCAGCTGAGTCACTTGGCTTCGCTCTGAATAATCAGATATTATTCATGTGGAGCAAGCTGCTCCACACTGCCACGGGCCATGTGCAAAAGCTGAATGACTGTAAAGAAAGCGAATGACAAGCTAATGGACTTCTGTGGGAGTATGAGAAAGCACTGTTGGGAAAGCCATGGGGATGTGCACACTGTTTACTTTGTGACATTTGCAGCATCATCGTGGCTCATTGTGTTTTTCTCTCCTTCTGTTTCTCCCTTTTTTGCAAGCAGATCAGAGGGTCCTTTCGATATAACTGAGGCACAATTAGAGACAAAAGATAAAGGGGGATATTGTTTTTTTAATGCACTTCTGGGATGGGAGCCTACGAATTTTTGTGGCGCGATAGCATTGTTTTTTAAAAATACTGTCCTCATTTTTTTCTTTTATATAATTCCCAGTGAAAACTATCTATATTACATGACATGATCACACAAACACACACACACACACACACACACACACACACACACACACACACACACACACACACACACACAGAGACACACATACACACACACTTGAACCGAGATCTGCACTTAAATACACCCACATCTCCATGGGCAAACACATGAAAGCTCCCACTATAGACTTCAGTGACAACCATAGTGATATATTCTCGGGCATATTATAACTAAATTTAATGCGTATTTACACCTGCTCCTGATAGATTTTATTCCTTCAAGTGCACACATCAAGATTGACACCCATCTGTCCCCTGACCTCATCAGACATCATAAAAGGACCACAAAAATGTGGGCAGGAGCTGTGACGTATGTGCAAAACTTAAGTTTCCCGTCACTTTTTCATCCGATCCAAGATTTTTGATCCGTGTCTTATTTCTGTACCCCTCCACTCCCTCCATGAGGAGTAAGCCCCTGGTATCCACAGTTCAATACGCAATGCCCTGTAACTGCAAACATCACACATTTAGCAACATAATGAGAAGATGTTGTGCTGTTCTGTTATGTGCCATGACAAGAGTTTGTCATCTGCTTAAGAATGGCTTTTTTTTTTTACTCTGAAATGTTTGTTTTCAATGGTATGTTCGTAGTCAATAATATGTAATGGTTTTTCTACTCATACACTGCATACATAATATGACTGAAAAAGATAATCAATCACCGATGCCACAAATTTCATTTTAAAAGTAGCTGTTGCAAGTTATTCAACAAGCAATTCATTTTCCCTGAGAGGACATTAATAATGCTTGTGAAAAGTTACTATGTCACTGCAAGGCTTGTAAGTACTATTTCATTGTCAAACACAATTTTGAAAATGAACTCACCTTAAGGGAAATTATTCATTCTAAAAGCATCTTCTCAACATAAGTTTGACTTAAAAACTCGTTTTGCCCATCTTACCTTGGAAAAATGATCACTCTTTATGTCCCTTTTCATATTTTATTGTGGAAGGTTTCAAGCAATCAGTATTTTATAATTATCATTATTATTATTACTTTTATCATAATTGAATTAAGAATTATTACTATTGTAAGTAGTAGTAGGTGTAGAAGTAGCATTAGTGCCAGTCACAGTAGCAGTAGCAGTAGAAGAAGTAGCAGTACAGCAACTTTAGTGGTTTAGTTTACTTTTATCAGTTTCATTTAATTTCCGGGGAAATCATAGCCAAGTTGACATTTTTTGTAGGTGCTTTAACAGCATGGTTAAAAATTCCCTTTTTTCTCTACCAACTGGAGTTATTGTCTGGGCATTCAGTGAAGGAAGATCCCGGCTGCTAAATGTTTTTACAGTCACTGAAGAGAAAAAGAAAGCAAGGTAGAAACAAAGAGTCACATCAAATCGATAACATATTTCTTTTACTTCCTCAACATTTCAAATTTCATAATATCACCAAAGTAACTTTTTTCATCTTAAGCAGGACACTATACTATTGCAATAAACTTTTCACAGGTCTGTAAACAGCCATCAGACATCGAGCTGGGCCACAATTCTGACCAGAAAAAGCTCTTCAAAGAGCCCCTGTTATAAGATGATACGGGTGCTACTTTCTCACAGAATTTCGAAATTATATTTCATTTTCATCACTAAACGACTCAAGTCCACCCAAAGCTGAAGCTTTACATTAACATACCTAATTTTAGCAAATTGCCTGTTTTTTCTCATGATTTTGTCCATCATGCTGTAAAATTGTATTTTCATTCTAATTAGTATAATTTCATACAAATTTGAACAGTGTCTATAGGTTGATCTGAAAAGTGACCTACAGTTTAAGGACTTCTTCAACAATTTCCCGCTTAATGAATTTAATGCATTACTGCTTATAACTCGTGATGAATTATTTTAATAATAAACCCATGTGTTAATAATTTTGTGCTGTATGAGTAAGTGGGGGTTGTATGCTAATGCATGACACACCTAACATGTGTGGAAGAGAGGCCAATTACCAACTGAGTAGTAAAAAATGTTGTGCTTTCAAATTTATGCACGACCGATTTGCTGTTGGGAAAGATCCCACTTGTTCAAGGCGAGAGTTGTCCTTGCAATTACCATGATTATTATTATTGTATTAAAGATTAAACTGATTTGTGTGTTGTGTGCGGCCGTGTGTGTGTGCTTGAGTGTGCATCTGTGTGTGTCTGCATAGAGGTTTTACCCATCCTTTGCTCATCAAAGATGGAGGACATCTCTGTGTCAGAAATAACACAACTTTTTGAATGTCAGTTTCGAATGTGCAAGACCATGTTTATGTATCATAACAGATTTAGAAATAACACCGCTAGCTGAGCAAGAAACATCACTACTACTGTACAGTCTTAAATAATTTGGGCTTTGGCATCTATCCATATTAGCATCGACAAATGAAGTTCAACCTGTCTGTTTGATGTAACAGCTTTATTTGGCGGAAAAGAAAAGTAACATATTATGACTGCGTGAAACTATTTAGTTTTGTTTGAGAAACAAATGCAGCCATAAATGGAGGTTGAAAAATTGAAGATGAAAACTGTCAAATTAAGAATTCCATCAAACAAATGATGTTGTTGTTAAATACATTAAGGACAGCCCTTTGTGATAAATGGTTGGTTGACCAAGTAGGCTCCCATAGGCTGATACAGAGGGTAAAGGCAAATATCAAACATTTGACGGCAGTTCCAAGCCATATTTACATCCCCAGAGACTATCATTCTGATTCATTTGTCATATAAGTGGTGTCGGACAACCTTATGATAAATAGCTGCTATATGATGGTGTGCAGAGTTTTCTCTCCTTAGATTTCCACGTTCATTTCATCCCTATTGTTTCCCTTATCTGTATGTCCTGTACTGAGACTCTACATTTAAAACACCAGCATATTTGATGGTAATAGCTTCCTTCTTTTTTTTCAACTTATGACAATTGCAAGGATGCTCAAGGAGATCGTAGTGACAGGGATTTAGAGTGGGTGTCAACAGACAACTGGTGTTCCCTATCCAGAGCTGATTGATAGATAAATTCTCAGATATAATAGATATAAATTGGGTCCTGCTCCCATCCAGTTTCATTTTGAAGGGTGACCTCTTCCTCATAAGACCTTGTTGTCTTTTAGTACAAGCTCTGAGGAAGCATACTGACAGTATGTTAATGGCTGGTTATGATCCTCTCTGTGACCTCACCTCTCCAGAGGATGAGAGGACAGGTGACAGTAATTAACCACCCTGCTATGATTGGGGTGACATTAGCCTCAGTCTAATTTAACGCGGGCTGATTATATGACATCCTGACACACCTGACAGATTTCATTGCTCGATCAGACAACGTGAGGAGAATTTGTTGGCTATGTCAGCATGTAATGACAGCATTGACTGACTCCCCTCGAACAGATGTCAGTAACTACTACAAAGATTGACAGGATGGCATATTGAGTTATGTTGATAGAAATGCATATTAACACAATACAGAACATTGTCCAACCCATCGTTCTTTCAATTATAGCAGTATCAAGGAGACACTGGCAAAATGTTATCCAAACAAAGCTGAGTTGCAGCATCAATGTTTTCATCATTTCAACTATATGATCATCTTTTTTTTCTTTTTTATTTTTGGGAAATAGTGAGTATGAGCATAAGTCAGTATAAAAACAACTATACCTACTGTATTTTCTTGTGATGATGCCCAAATGACACCAGGATACTATTTCTTTTTTTTTCCCCAAAATCGTATTGCAAATTTCTTGTTTTTTTTTGTTTGTTCATTTAAAAAAAAGCAAAAAATGCTGAATTCAGCAAAGTCCACACAAATCACATATGTATACCTTTTCATAGTGAATAGAGATATAGTGCAAATTTTCAGGTGTGAAAGGATCCAACCAAAGAGCCCGGACATGCCAGGCAGAATCTGATCATTATCTCTCAAAAGAATGACATTGAAAAGTCAGACACATATTTAAACTACACACAAAGGGAACAGGTCGATAGCGAGTCTCAACCTCCTACCAGCTTTTGTGCCAGAAAATATTGACTTTATTATTGCACCACTGAAGGCTCCACCCACTGATAACCATCAGCTGTATCAGCTGATGGTCTCAAGCATGTCTCACTTCATTAACAGGGCCATTACCACTGATGATGCTTATCAAGATGGGACGGACATTGCGCAGGCTTGCCTATGTGTGACAGCCCAGAGGAAAATTTCTGCAACTGTCAAGGACCTGATGACTTTGGTCATTTCATGATCGGGGGTGTCTCTTATGTTCGTGTTTTAGTGTGTGAGAGATCTTGTCTGAGCATTATGTGTGTCATGCACCAAGACATGCAGCAGGTATGACATCACATGAAAGGATCTGTTAAGTGAGATGGAGAGATCTTCTATGTTCGTTGATGAGCATCATTTCAGGAAGTTAGAGGAGCAAGCCATCATCATAATGCTGTACCGTTGTCCATCTCTGCAGTAATTTGCAAACCAGTCTTGTGGCCTACTATATTTCCTGGTTGGCCATGAGCCAATTGTGATTTGGCTTTTGTCATGTGAAAATTATTCACCGCTCCACTTTGTCCAAGCCCATGCAGTGTGCATGGGGTCAGGAGTGTTCCCTCTACCTCCCTGCTTTCATAAATCATTTTATGAATATGTATTGATTTTATTTCATATTGCAGGACGTCATATACATCATCCAATTTATATACATCCTCACCTGATGCACTACACTGTACACTGTTGACATGGCCAAACATTTCTTAACAAGCTTTATTTATGTAGGTATACAGCCTCTAATTTGATCATTCTTGGAGACAAGCGCCACATCAGTACACAATGCCATATTACATTTTGTAATATGCAATTTCACTTAGGAGAGCAAGTTACAACTAAGAGCAAATACAAACACATATAAAAGTGCATTACGGTATGAGATGCGGCTGGCCAAAATATTTTTGTGGACATTAATGCCGCTCTTTGCTATCCCTATGAGGAAGTGGCTAATTGTTAGATATTAGTCTCCCTAAAGTCTGTTCTGGGAAATGGAGATGCTAAAAGCTCTCAGAGATCTTTTCCATCAGTAGAAAAAGCTTTCTCACGAAGTGTCCATCTTCTCTCACCAGCATCAGTGTGGTCTGTGTTCTTATCTCACATCATAAATACACTTGTTGAGAGAGAGGAGAACACAGGGTTGTAGTAATTTATTAAGTGAAATATGTATGGTCTGACAAAAGAAAAAACATATTTTACTGTCAACTGCTCCATTGTATCCAATTTTACAATTGTAAGAAGATAATATTTACATATGATTAACATTTACCGCATTTTACTAACATCCTACTAACATGATAGTGGCTGTAATCCACTGTCTGTGCCTCTTTCTCGGAACAAAACAATCTTTACAAAATTATTGATAGAATATAGTTTTCACATTTGTCTTTGATTCCTGCCTTTAAAAGAGTAAAGAAAAAAAAACAGTTATTAAGAAAATGGCTATTGGCATCTGGTCTATATGGTATTTTTCTATATGTTTGCATAAGCACAGTCTCCCAGTCACTTTTTTCGCTTACTGTACATCCTGCTACAGAGACAAGGACAAAACACGTATGTATTCTATGACAAAAATCATTTGCAATATAAACACACAGCTAGTCACTGCAACTTGTCATTGGATGATGATAGGTTGTGTGCGTATACATGTGTATGTGTGTGTGTGTGTGTGTGTGTGTGTGTGTGTGTGTGTGTGTGTGTGCATGAGTACGTGCGTGCGTGTGTGTGAAAGAGAGAGAGAGCAAAGAGGGATCATGTCTGTCATGTTTTACAAGTCGCATAGCCGCAGATACTGCCCAACCTGCCTGAGTCATAGCTGCTTGTTTGCTGAGTGTTTGGCAGAGATTAATCTAGTTAAGTGGGAATGAATGCACAGTGCACGTATGCGAGTGTGTGTATCACTGTCTGATTGCAAATTCTCATAGAAATAAAGCAGAAAGTGAAAAGCATCTACAAAATGCATAATATAAAAAAGGTGGAACACATATCTTTAGAAAAAAAGACTGGACGTTATTCATTAACTGGTAAGGTTTTAGGAAAATGAATTTGAAACAGTGCCAGTAAGTGGTGTAATGTGTTATGACATGATTTTCTTTTGATTACACAATTAAAACATCTGAAGTTAAAGCTTCATTCATCAAAACGTCCCTTCCTTTTTACTGGGCAACCCCTCAGATCATATCCATTTATAGATTCCTACCAACATGGAGGGATCTAAGCTCAGGTGTCTCTTTAACCTCACTGCTATGCTTTGTCGGTGTTCAGCAACACCCTTTTTGGCACCAACTTTTGATACCCTATCCTTGAGACTACTGAAAGCTTCAGCTCATAACTGCTATGACGTTCTGCCAATTAATCATCCTTCTCTCTTGACAACTGAAGTATGAACCGTGAACTAGAAACTAACACCAGCAACAAATAGAAACTTTACAATTACCACCTCTGGTTCACATTTCCCACTTATTCTCCTCACACCTCATGAAATTAGAAGCTTTATGAGGATATCAGGATTAAGGAGGCTTTCATTTAAACGATGGCAATCTGACTAAAGTTGTAAGAGAAAATTCCGTAGCTTGAGACAAAAAAAGTGAACTTTTCTCCAGATCAAACAGATTGTCAAATGAACAACAAGAGTTTCTAGATGACTAAAAAGAAGCATAATAAGTTGCAAACTTTTCATGTTCCACAGACTGAACTCATTCATGTTCGATGTAATTAGTAATCAGGGGTGTGAGAGAACATCACAATGAGTTCTTGTAAGTGTAAAAAAAAACATATCTGCTTCTGTTCAAATCTGGAGCTTCCTCTCACAGTCTCTCTCACCTTGTCGCTGGCTTGGTACAAACACAACACTAATCTTGTGTTCCAATGGGGATTAGCCCAAAATTCAGACTCTTCTTAAACGATGACATCACTGTCTTGTCTCAGCAGGCAGCCCGAGGCACATTATGCCTCAAGATTAAGATATTGCCTCGATGGTTTATCCTTACAGTCCTTTAAGCTTGAAACCCAATTCAATTAAAGAACAATTGACACTCTAATTGCATTCTAATTGCCATTGCATCAATAATTTGTTGGCAGAGGCGCTGAGATGTCTTGCCCTATTTTCCCGGAAAGCTGTCCTCCCTTATAACTTGGAAAAATTGCACCGGAAGTTTTGAGTGGATTGAGAAAGACCCACTTGGATTGAGTTACTTCACCATTAATGACCACTTAACAGTGGGGGAGCCCCTCACAACACAACTAATACGCTCCGACACCCACACACCCGCACATTCAAGCTCACACAGAGTTTCATCTAGACTGTGGAAGTCTTCATCAACAACCTACTTCATCCATGTCCCACACCAAGTCTAATTTTGAGACTTGCAACGTACAAGAACACCAAAGTTCCATCATTTCCTCCAAAAACTATCAACCACAGAGGTTTAATGTTATCACTTTCAAATATGGCTGTACAGACATGTTCCATGGTACACCTATAAAAATTGCTCATTACACTGGTGTTCACAACTTACATGGTTGATTTTTTTTCATTATTTAACATCACAGCTGTAGGAAACTTGACAGTACTGTACTGTCATTCTCTTGAAGGAGTATCAGTGTTGTGCTTTGTGAATGATTGATGGTTAAGAGTAGTGAGGGGTATCATTATGTTACATCCATCTGTCAATTCCACCTTAATGTCCCCGCTACAATCCACAATCATCCCATCCGCTAGAGCATGAACAGAATGAAGAGTTTCAAAGCAGCTGTTTTTCATGTGAATGACGGGAGCTTACAGGCAACTGCTTGTTGGTTACACCATTTTCATGGGATAGGCCTAATTTAATTTACTTTTAATCTATAAGATAGTAATTAATAAATGATGTGCAGAGGAATGTATTTTGTATATCTATTAGATTACATTAGGTTCAGTCCTGTCAGGGTGAGATAATATCACAGCAGGGTTAAATCGTTGCAAAGAACGAAGGTCAATTGACAGATCATGTTCATCGGTGTCCAGTGATCACCATAGCTACAATGGTGTCGGAATTAAATGGTCCCAGAGTTATAAACAGCAGACTTTGATGAAGCTCCCATTGCTGGCGTGATCAGGGTGAAGATAAGATTAACAAATTCGGGTGAATAATTGAATTGACAACGCAGCTCAGATGTAAATAACGCAGGGGCAACAACACCCTAAAAAGTCAATGAATAACTGTTTTGTGACGGTAAATTTATTCTAATGGCCTGTAAGAACAAAACAACCCCGTCCTTTGACTCTTGTTTTCATTTTAAGAGCTGTTTTTGTCTCATTATCAAAGTAAATAAAACCAGGCCATCTCTTTATATGCCCATTTCTCACTTTCATGAACTGAGCCTCCTACTTTTCCTCTGCAGTGATTTATTCATTAATTAGCTGCAACACAGCACACTTGAGGCAGCGCTTGTTAGATGCTGCAAAATACCGTCTATTCTGATGGGGCCTGTGCAGCTGACCCTTGGCTTGCTGTACAGATGTATCTTTGCTCTTCACTCGGTGTAACACATTGTTCTATTCAGGCGGGTCAGCATGGAGACAAATTTGTTGTATTGGTTATGTAAGTGCTGGTTTTGGAGAATGAATATTTGATTGGGGTCCTTAATGCAGAGTGAGCGTTCGGATGAGGAGGCGGTCGGTAGGCGGAGAGCAGCGAGCTGCGTCTCTGTCTAGGGGCTGGCAGTATGCCAACACAGAGGAGTGCTTTTACTGTACCCACTCCTCTACTCACAAATGTTCTTTTCCATTTTCTCCCATTCTCCAACATCTCCTCTCCTCCCTTGTTCATTTGTTGGCGCACCACATTTTTTGGCACTTAAGCTTTCAGGCTTCACTCTTCTTTGCTCTCTGATTTCAAGGTATTCCATTGTGGTTACCTGTTTCCAAACACCAGCATTGTATCATTTTCCGGGTGGATAAATGTGTTTTTTTTGTGGCAAAGTTGTAAAATGTAAATGTGCTTATCTCAAGTGGGGATGAAAAGAGCGATCACAGGGGATGAAAAATAGAATTAAGATATAAATGAAATATCCAATTATTGATGATGGTAATATGTGTCACAACCAATCTTTATAAATGAATCACTGCATTATACGAGGTAATTAACTGAGAGTGTATCGAAACTGACATTCACAACCTCTCACAGGCCACTCAATTATGTCGATGAATTTGCTTAGTACTATCTACAACATCTACATTCATGGAATGTCCCCTAAAAAAAACAAAATATATTTTTAGTTACACGCCCAAGTACAAGAAACGAAAAATGGCTGCCTGGACTGTCGTCTATTATTCATATGAAAATTACTATTTACTTTCTAAAAATGTCACCTTAAAGTGAATTACCTTTTTGTATTACGCTGACTCTGTGTAAAGACATTTATGTGTGAGCATATTTGAATGCTATTGGTCAGCTCATTACAATGGTAAAGTTTAAAGGGCTGGCATTTAGTATCCTATATGCACTATTGTGAGGCAGGAAAAAATAGCAGGAAAAAATAAGTCATATGCAATAACCTTATGTCATACATGAATAATTGTTTGCTAATGTAATCGAGGTAAAAATCCGCATTATTAAACTTTACAAAATAATCCAGCACCAAGATCGATGCTTCTCTCTTGTAAGGGCAAATGCCCATGCCAGACACAACCAAATGTTATATAATTGTTAAAAAAATTTCAGTGCTACATAGTTGGTTGTGTGTTGTGTGTGTGTGTGTGTGTGTGTGTGTGCGTGCGTGCGTGCGTGCGTGTGCGTGCGTGTGCGTGCGTGTGTGTGCGTGTGTGTGTGTGTGTGTGTGTGTGTGTGTATTCCCACTGAAATAAAGGTTAAAATGAAAGCATGCATCATTTGTCAAAATACTCATAATATCTTGGGAGTCTTGAATGTAATTGCAAAGAGCCGATGCTGATCCTATCATCTAACCCCCATGGAATCTTGCTTTTTTAAAACTTTAGTTCTTGGTCATGGATTTTTAAATTGTGTATTCTGCTTTAGTCTGTTCCCTTTTTAATTCGCTTTTCATTTCACTGAATTGTCACAAATGTTCACCTACATTTTGTTTTACTTACTGCTTTCTTTTCCACCCAGTGTTGTTTTGTGTTTAGTTTCCTATTCCGCCCTCAGTATTTGGATCAGCTTTCCTAAAAAAAAAAAAATCCATTTTTTTTGACATTTCTGACTTTCTAATCCCATTTCTTGCTTTTTCCTGAATTATTGGCCTCACAGTGTGCTTCAACTCAACCTGACAATGAGGGATTTTGCTGGTTACGTATGGTTCATAAGGCAGCTAAAGCCTTAACATAATAACAGGTAATTTGAGATTTAATTGCCTGGCAATATTTGTAGCCTAAGTAATACCAGAAACCTAAGCTAATGAGAGTGTAGGGAAATCCCTGTAGGTCAGAGTCTCCTTTGGAAAATGATGTTGAAGGATGAAAAAAAAAAGCTAATTATCTGTTGATACTATTTAATTCCTCCCCAAATAATTAGGGAAGCCATGCAAAGAAAGAAAATGATACTCCCAGAGCTCACTCAGAATATCAAGTGTCTTCTCACCTCTGACAGAGTTTTATACGCTATCAAATCCAACTGTCTTTTTTCCACAATTCATGCTACTGATTAACCAACGCAAGAGACACCCCTGAACTGTATACTTTAGACTGCTGATGTGGCAAAAGAAGTATTTTAGAACATATTCATTCTCCCTCCCATTTACTCTCCCTCCTTGCCTAATTTTAAGAGATAAGTTAGCGAAAATAGATCCAGATGAAAATGACGATGTTGTTGATTCACTGTATCTGTTGTATGCTAGTTTGTCCTATTTGAAAAAAAGAATGCAAAGATATAAATATCGATATGATAGGAATATTTGACCCCTTTGATAAGCAAAATATCATTCATGATTAGACAATTGTACATGCGATGGGATGTGCTTGCTCACTTTTCTCAGCCAGTTTCTCCTTCTGTTTATCTCAAGGGTTTCATTTCAGCTCCCCATTATCTCTCAACTTGCCCACTTTCCCCATAGGGGAGGTCATACAGAGAAGCCGTTTCACACACCAGTCTAATGCTTGCCTAATTGTTGCTCCCAGGTGGGTGACTGTGTGTGAGCGAATGTTAGGGAGACAGAGAGAGACGGGTGGGACTGAGGAATACGTGGGGCAGTCCTCTCACAATGGCACAGGCTAATTATACATAGACGCAAGGACATCCAAGGAGAACCAGGTATATGGAATGTGAAGGTCTATTCTGGTCAGGCAGGTGGACAAGGAACAGAAAGTGATTGTCACCCACCCAGAGGTGACCACACATTAATGTGGAGTTGGCAGAACAATGGCTGAAGATGGAGGATTTTTGAGGATAAGATAGCATGGATATGAATGACAAGTGAAAGACGAAGAAAACATTTTTATTTTTTTTTCAAAAAATTAACTTAACATCAAGCTTGCAGTTGTATCACTTCAATATCACTTATTTATTGCAACAGCCTTTATTCCAAGACGGTGAAATCTCCTCCCAGAGTACAATTTGTTCAACATCTGTCCCTCTGCTGTGCACAGGGATTGATTTTTCTCTCAAGTGGTGACGCACATTGTTGAGTAGCTAAAAAGGACACCGGTGTTTGTTTTATTTCCCCAGAGTTATGAAAGACTTCTTCTATTCTTTTGACATTTAGTTGGATTTTGTGGTGTGAGCTCCCAGTGGGTAAAATCTGCTCCACATGTGCTGTGGCATTTAACTGTTCCCATAATCGTGTGTATTTACCATCTTCAAGCTACAGTGAGTTCTTGACCAGTTGCATGTACAAATATAACTTCAGGTTGGGCTTGTGTGCTCAGATCTCCCAAATTAATTTGGTATGTATTATTATATCTGTATTAAATTGTCATCCTCAATTCATTGTGTTTTCTTTATATTTTGTGCTCAAACTTTTAACAGCCATGCCACACATACATAAATGTGCAATATTTACATCAAGATGAGGCGTGAAATTACTTTCTGATAACGTAATTAGGAGTGATTGATTCTCTTCATCAGTGAAATTCATTTTGTTTTGAGGAGATCATTATGTAAATTAAAAAGACTGCATTTCATTAAAATTAACTGTCAGCATGAGAGAAAAGACTCATTAACAGCAAAGGTTTCTTGTGAATGGTTTCTTTCTAGCCCTTGTTTCAAAATCAAGTTATTCTTAGCTTTATTAGCTCCAGGAAGCACTGTTGCCATGCATACATATCCACAGATACTCTACTCAGTGGCACTTGCTTTTTTTGTAGATCTGGGGAAGTACGGCAGTTGGAGGGCGGAAAGGAGGATTGGTAAAATGAACCCGGGGGACAATTGATTTCGGAATATCGCAGTTTCTTTCCTCAGTTGGAAACAAAGCATAAAATTCCCAGTTTTTAAAAGTAATGCTTGGCTTGTCAGTTTGCAGCAAAGAGAAGCGATAAAGTTGGAAATATATATCATTTATAGTAAACCATATCTGAGCTGTGTTGATTGAGTAGACAATGTTTGCAGTGTATTTATAGTGCACAACCTATAAATGCAGCTGTGTGTATGCTTGCATCTATGTGTGTGTGTGTGTGTGTGTGTGTGTGTGTGTGTGTGTGTGTGTGTGTGTGTGTGTGTGTGTGTGTGTGTGTGTGTGTGTGTGCGTGCGTGCGTGTGTGTGTCTGACTGCCTGTGTGCGTCAAGTGTGCGCCGAGCAGCAGCTTAGTTGTTCCTTCTGGTCTGATGTGGGCAGATGTTTGGGTAAAGCTTCCCAGAAAAGAAAGCTCTCATGTAAACATTTCAGCAATACCTTAAGCTTCTTATAGAATTATATATCATGCCCGTGTTTGACCTGCGTGGCTTTAATTTACTTTTATTCATCTGTAATGCTAAACTTTATGATGTCAATAGATTTCACATTTCAGTGCAAGTAAGAGCAGATTAAAATGATGCAGAGTATCTGAGAGCCGTGGTGTGTAATAAGCCCTGCACATGTATGTATTGAACTTGGTTAGATTACTTAGGTCACGCCCTTTCCGATCTGTAATTGAGCTCTGCAATTCAACACTTGACAGGACATGTCATGAATCGGATACAGCCCTCCTCCATTTCACATCACTGTTGTCATCAGATTTCCGGAACCACGTTGGATATATTATTTATTTCGATTATGAGTGTTTTTTTTCCTGTAATATTATAATTAATGGTCATTAAACGTATATAAATTCCGTTCACTATATACAGTAAATCCCTCCAACTTCTCCAACTCTTCAGCTGACAGCATTTGTGTTGCGAATCGATCGATTGAAATGCGGATGTCTGACATCACGGGGTCGCACAGAAGCCCTCAAAATTCAGTGGAGCGGAAGTGGGGTGTAACCATTTGTCTACCTGAAAATAAGCAGGTTGTAGGATTAACCCCCTTTCCCCCCTTTTTTCTATTTCTTATTGCCCAGTTTCTGTTGTCTGCTCCCACTCTTAAAAATGAAAAGACACTTATTTTAAGAATTATTATTTTAAGACTTTTTCTTTTTTCCTTTTTCAAAGCATATGCCTCACTAGGCGAGTTAAGAGGTATTCAGTTTGGGGTTAAGTGTTTTTTCTGGTTGGTTTACTTCAAATAAAGAAAGTGGACAGAGTTGACAGGAATTGAATTAGAGGACCCCTTTAATGTTTGACAGCCTGAAAATGCAAATAAAATAGAGGGGGGGGGGTTGGTTAAATGGTTTAGTGCAGCGGATTTAAAATATAAATAGTTATATCTCACGCAAGTCTTGGGAGTGTGTAGTCTCATCTCAAAAAACAAATTTTTAACTGGCGAAAGCACAGGTCCAGCAGCTTTCAGGATAACACTTGTGACTATCACAAAATCTAACAGGAGCTGGTTTGGGCCTGAAATTCAATGTTGTATTTTTAACTTGTTAAATTTTTAAGCGGTTATCTTTCCAATTTTGTACATTTAATTCTGAGCTGAATCATATTTCAAGCTTAACATTCATGTGCAGTCATTCTGTATATAATTGTATTTTTTATTTTGATTAAATTCATTTAACCCTATAGTTTTGGTTTCAACCCATCATGTCAATGTTTAATCACTAGTTAATGGACAATGTTTTTAATTTACTTTTGAAAGTGTCATGTAAAACAAGAACAGCTCTGTGTGTAATCTGTGTCAATAATTAATAAATCTGTAGCATGACATTTTAATTTGAAGCTCCAAACATAGCAGTGCAGTATTTCCAGTGTGTCTCAGTATTATGGCAATCAAGACACATTCATTTATGATCAAACAGCTATTTAGTGGGGAACATCTGTTCTCGAGCAATTGCAATAGCAACCATCCAAGCTACTTTCCCCACAAGCATTTCTGAAGTTGAAGTGCACCTGACCTTTCTGCTGCAGTCTGAAATAAAACCGCTATGGATCAATATGTGACGTCACTTCCATAGAGCACCCTATATTTTAGCCTGTTGGTCAATGAATAACTGCAAGAACTCCTCAAGCTCTAGAGCAGGTTCCATGTGGTGCCCACCACTTGTTTAAGGAGACTGTAAAAACAAAATATGTATACAAATAAAAACTAGTGCCTTTAGTCCATTTAAATTGTTTGGGTGTAAATTACTGAATTGTGGTGATACCAGAAATTAACATGCTTTTATAAAACATATTGTCTCAACATGTTGAACCTCTGTTTCAGTCGTCCGATACTGGGCCTTGCTACTTTAACATAATTTGGGATTGTACTACAATATTAGCCACTGAAAATTTCTATTGAGAGTGTGAAGCGAGTGAGAGGGATAGCCAGGAATACATTTGACGTTGTAATGCGGCTGCTGGAAAGCCTAGAGTAAATGTTCAGGCAAAAACGCATGATTATACCTTTCTTTTCTTTTTTTTTTACCCAAAAATTACAAAAACTGCACCAAGGCTCCTCTGTTGCTCTGATGCTGATTTTGTCAATGATGCATCGTGTTGGAACCATTTCTTCACTGTGCTGAGAATCTCTTATGTAGTCTATTTCAGTGACTGAGGAATGAGAATTACCTGTGTAACAGATCGATTGTTATAGAATACTGTTACGTTGGACATGCTTCCTTATCCTTGACCTCACATGTAGTGTTGATAAGAAAAACAATATATAGCCAATAAACTCAATGTCGGATTTATACCAGCAGTTATCAGAATAGAGTCAGAGCTGGGAAAATGCGCACGGGTACGTCTCATATTGTGTGTCCTTGCTGTACTTTTTCATTTTTTAGCCGAAGTAATTCTCCTTTATTCTCCACCTTTATTTTGTTCTTGTTACATAAAAGAAGCTCAACTATCACCTAATCCTTTTCTCATTACCATACTGCTGACTGTTTCTTTCTAATCACTATCCTCCAGTCATGACCGCCACAATAAAACCCACCTCCTTACTCATGTATGGCTTGTGGTGTGATTTCCCTCTAATTTTTTTACCACTCTCCATCTTCCAGTACTGTACTTATCTCTCTGGCCTCTTCTTTTGTGTACACAGCAACTCAGAACGGCAGAGGTGGCTACAGTCTGTGTAAAGTCTTATTTAGATTGGCCACATTCCGGGAGGATTCTTCAAACCCTTAACCCCAAAGCATGCAGTATATCTCAGCTGCTTTTGTCCACTCGACTTTAAAAGTTACAGTTCATCTGGAATTCTCTTTCAAGTAACAATTAAATATTCTTTTTCGAGTGTCAAACTGTTCCTGACAAGGTTATGCTCATAAAAGACGACAGTTTTATGCAAGATTTTATACAAGTCAAGCTGGCATGAATACTGTTGGCTGGGTCTCCTCTATTTATACTGTTTGGCTGGTCTGTAATATTTAGAACCTATCGCATTTGATTTGAACGGGAAAAAAGTGATGCCAGATGGGGAGAGACAATGTTACTCAGATCTCTGTTTAAATAAAAGAATTCTTTTATACTTATTCTGTCTGACAGGTTAAATACTGGTATAGAAATACAATGGTAATAAATACAATCCCTGGGGAGTAGCTAATAGTGCTGGCAGAGATGGGCAATTATTACTGTTATTTCTGCAGTATAATGAAATGTTTGTGTGGGGCTAGACTTAAGGTTCATTTTGTGTTTTTTTTTTTTTTTAACATATCCATATGTCCTCAACTCTGACAGAACCTGTAATTTAATTAGATATTAGCTCTGTTGTTTCTATACCTATAGCTGCATGCGATGCACATTCTGTAAGAAAAAAAAAAGCAAAAAAGCCCAGCG
>CAAKHD010001224.1:53663-69663 GCA_901007705.1 Fistularia tabacaria | reverse complement strand
TACACGACGCTCTTCCTAACATATCCATATGTCCTCAACTCTGACAGAACCTGTAATTTAATTAGATATTAGCTCTGTTGTTTCTATACCTATAGCTGCATGCGATGCACATTCTGTAAGAAAAAAAAAAGCAAAAAAGCCCAGCGATATTCCCATAAAACAGTCAAAGCCCCCCAAAATTGGTTTTGTGAAAATGCAGGATATTTTTAGAGCATTATCATTATAAAAACAAGACTAAGTCAAAAGTCAAGGCTTGGAGGATCAGAGTCAGTGTGAATAAATAAAATATTATATTAAATGTTAATTTCACTTTGCAGCGCGGATTCTAGTCGAACTGCATCTGTAACTACGACAGAAAGTCCTGGGCCGAGAATTGTTAGCAAGTGATACATAATTGCAGCATTTGCCCTTCACTTTATGTTTTATTTCACTGGACCTCTCAAAGCTGCACCTTGATCACCATGATTCTGGCTTTGCCTTTGTCCTCGAATCAGAAATCCTCCGTGAAGTTGAGATCATTACTGTGGGGACCTATGGTTCATCCCCTGGCTGGTCTTTTCTGGACCTGCTGTTCATCCATCAAGCTTTTCTAAATGGGAGATCTGACAGATGGAATGGCATGTAACGATTTCATCACAGAGATAAACTGAGTGGAATATAAAAAGATCTGCTCACAGTGACATTTTTCAATGACTGATGTGGATTTATTTATACCTTGTGTCAAGCAAAAAATCATCCAGAAAGTGATGTTTTACTGGAATCCAAGGAGAGAAGATCTGAGCTGTCATAACAGCTATAGATCAAACAAAATGCTTTCTGTAGGTGAATTGACTGTGAATTCCCCTTTTGAGAATAGAATACAGAGCACATAAAAAATTAAGCTTATGCAAATCGTGTCATGTAAAACAACTAGCACTAATCTATTTTGATGTAGCAAAAGCCAGAAGGGATACTCCACCTCTGTACCTGCTGCACCAAAAGTGCAACTTGATCTCTAGGAAACAATGGTTGAATAATTCTCATATCTGACACACTGTATCTTAGCAACTTGTTTCTAGAAAATTAAGCTTTTTCATTTGTTGGCTGTATCTAATGCATAAAATCCTCACACATTGTGATTAGCTTATGAATAGACAAAAAGAACACATGGTGTGTTGATGTCAGCCACTAACACAATCCAGCCTAACAACTCATAGCAAACCATTCGTCTTCATGAATTGGTGTAGAGTGGTTACTTTATATTGAAACCGTGCAAAACATGATATGTGAGGTAAAGCTCAATTGTCCTGGCTTTAGAAACTGCCTGTATGCTTGGCCCAAGAGACAACTAAAATGAGGATAACATAACACAAATAAAGCCCTCACTCAAAGGGGAAAATACTTCCAACTGCTCTTCCACGGACACCTTTCCCTCTTCTTGTAGAAGTGGCTTGAAAGAACCGTAACCATGGTCACCTCATTAAAGAAGGTGTGAAAGAAAAAGTGGAAGATACCCCTAACGGCTCAAGGAAGTACAACAGAGTTAATGCTCATACACACACCTACATATGCACTCGGTGAGATCATAAATGAGCACTGCAAATTAAATATGAGCTATTTTAGGCAAGACGTTACAGGAAATGAAGGCAGTGATGTCAGCACTGTGTCACACTGTGAGCCCTCGGGTCAGGGATTTTACTGCTGGTTATTGAATGCCTTTGGACATATCCATTGGATTTATACAACACGTAATTTGCCATCCTTAGACATGAACTCGCTGAGGTAGCACCCCAGAATATTTCTTCTTAATTGCTATTTTAAAAACATATCAAAGGAAAGGTTGTTGAAATGTTCCCAGGAAACACTTTGGATTTTTGTCCAATAGTATCATCCCTGTTAGACCGTAAATGTGGAAAAATCAATCCACCCACTTTGTCATTAATCCTGGAATAGATGTGGCACAATTGATTATGATATTCTTTGGTTTTGGCAAGGATTACTGCTTTTTCCTCTCGAGGAAAGAGCACTCAAAAAGTGTTATACCAAAAATTCACCACCTTGCATCCTTCACACAATCAACTGGACCACCTGAAAGAAACCTGTAAGCATCCATACTTAATCGCCAATTCATCAGGTACATTTAGAAAATAAAAATTAATGTAGCACAAATACAGTAAGCAATCTTAGATTATAGTATGATCATAAATTGAAGACCTTGGGCATCCTTTCAGTACAATGACTGTTTAACAGTATGGCGCACCTCTACCCCACCCCATCTCTCCCTCAAACTTTACAGTATCACTTAGCGCTAAAGGATCCATCATTTAGATTGATCAGAAATTGTTCACGATCAAATAAGAAATTTGCATTGAAGAGAATATTTAAAATTATTTGAATTTGGCTCCTTCAATGTAAATATTTTCTGGGATTCTCTGTTTATTGTATCCGAATATCTTTAGGTTGAAGATGAGCAGATATTTAGGGAGGGAGTCCTGGGCCTTGAGAATCGACGATTGAGATGATTTTGAATAACTATCAATAAAAGGTTAACCAATAAAAAAAATCATGGGGTTGATCCATAATGTAAATGAACAGCAGTGGCAGCTTGTTTACTTGAGAGGTTGCAGTAGGTCACAGGATGCCCAGTGTATCAAGATATTATTTGATATCAGAGGCACTTGACACATTACTCAAAAACATATTCTTACATGACTGCCCTAAAAACATGAGGATCTCTCTCCGTTTTCAAAACTGCTACATCTCTGCTAATTTCTTCAACTAAATATGCATGTAGGCTCTTCTTTGGGATATCTTTTTCATCAGTTATCCTTCATTTCCCCTCTGTGGGCAAACCCCTCAGGGATGCCTGCCTCATGCTTTGAAAACCTCCAGCATAGATGTATGCGCCAGTTTGGAAAAACTGTCTTTCATCATTGCAAAGTTAAAAAAATTAGGATTATCTGCCATTTATGTAAATTATTATAGTATAAATTTAACATGTAATTGCATAACACTTCGTTTATTCTTGACTTTCTGAACAACCAATTACAAAATGATATTTTTGGAAAATCAAGAGGGATTAAAAACTGAACGTATGTCTCTTTCCGTTTTTAATGATGGTTTAAATGAACTCCTGGTAATCTCCCAGAAGAATCATAAGATTTTGCTGAAAAGTATGAACTCGTGGAATTAATCAAAAACTTTCCAACCACCACTGTATTAGACCAAATGAAATGCTTTAATAGCAAACGCTGAAAAGTGCTCCAGGTTAAAAGGTGGCAAAAACAGAGAAATAAAGGAAGGGTTTAAACATGTGCTACTCACCTGAGCCTCTGTGTGCAGTGATGGATGTTTGCCAGTCAGTATGGCATATCTTCAGGACAGCTTTAAACAGAACTGCTCTGACCCGGTATGAAGTCTATGATGCGTGTACAAATGATAATTAAGGGTATAATTTTTCCACATCATAAAACATCTTTCATCCATGTTCATTTCATCTTTTTGACATTGCTAACTGTTTTATTCCTTTACCACAGATGAGCATACAGAGTAAGAGCATCATTTTTAAGCAGCATTAATTGAAAAATGAATAAAGGTAATAAAAGCAGACACAAAAGCTGTCATGAACTTTTGATCACTTGGGAATAATGGTAAGAAAGTCTATGTGAATGTTGGATTTTGGATGTTGTTGCAGGCGACTGATGACGGTTATGTGTTGTAACAGTGATTGTAAATACGTTAAATGCGGGTTTTTTTTTCCTTACTCTACAGAAATACATTCACTCTTTTCCCTTCAGCTAGTGTCTACTTATACTTAGCAGTATTATTCTATTTTACCATCAGGAATATTCTACTTTTAAGTCCTCCTGATGCAAGAAGACAGTGTTCACCGCGATCACCTTGCACATTTTCTTCACCACTTCCTGAACTGAGGATGTCCTCTTTCCTGCATACATGCATACATAATTTTTGCCTTTTACACCCCCTCACAAGAAAATCAACATGCTGTCCTTCAGTTATTGTTCCACCGTGCCATGACCCTTCCGTCGTACCTTCATCTGCCACTCAAAGGGTAGCAGTTGCTGATCCTCTGTTTTTTTTAACAATGTTTTGGCCAAAACACACTTGTTAATCTTTTAGGGGATTAAGAGCAACCCCTAAGCAACCGATACATTGGTCATATATTGAACCCTGACAATGCAGAATGACAGGCCACACCTTGATTAAAACCCACTGTGCCTAGTGCTGAGAAGACTGTGCTTAGATCATCAAAATGCAGACCTAAGTCATTCAAGGACTCCCATTGTTTCCCAAACCTCTTTTTCTACGTGTTCAGCCATTGAAAGGCTCAACATACTAAATCATGTTATGGTGGAATTAAGTTTCCACAAATGCAATAAGCAGAGTCAAAGATGCAAAGCAAAGCCTGCTTGTGATTATATTGAACGTGACAGTCAGTGCCAAAAGAAATGTACCTTTTCATTGTACGTCTGAAAAGAACAAGTAGAGGAAAAACAGTTTAGGCACAACGATGCCCGTGGAAAACAGAACACTGTACATTACAATGCAATCCATAAAGCACAAGGCAAAGGTATTTCATCACCACACTTCCTTGACAAAATGACCCTGCCAGTCCATCATTTAGCTGTGTGATGGGGTGATGTAGATGTAAACCTCCCTGTTAGAGCAAAGGTCAAGAAGAGACATAAGCCCTCCTCTCATATTTCCTATCATTTCAAAATAGAACAAATCAGTTCTGGGGATGCATAGGCTCTGGGCTTAATGTATTTCTATGTAGAAATCAGTTTTTATGGTTCCTGGGCTGTCTAACAATGAATGTATCTGAAGAAGCGTAGTCAGATTTTAAATTAAATTTTCAATTCCATAACATTTTGTTCCCTATAGTCTCTGCATCTCAGTATGAGAGAAAAACAAGATCCCTTTTGGGTGATACATTGAAAATGAATACATAAATATGCAAAGCCATATGGTCATTTAAAAATACAAGAGAGGATGGCACCAAGCTAAAGTGTTTAGCCCTTCTTAAGTAATAATGATACTTTATTTCCATTTGTTGTATATATTTTATATAAGCATATTTTGTGTGGGCAAGCTGTTCAGCCTAGTATGAGCATGATGTCATCAAGGGCCGACAGCAGCACCATACTTGACTAATGCTGGGTGTTAAAAGTGCATTTGTACAGTATACATGTAACGACAGTATGCTGTTTCAAACTTCAGATCTTATACCTATATCTCATATCAGTCATGTGTTTTATTATTTTCCACACACAAAGCTCAAATAAAAATGAGTTTTGGTGACGTAGCTTTCTTTGGTCTAAATGTGAAGTAAAAAGGAAGGATTCATCACTTTTAAGCAATAAATGGACTGATTTAGTTGGTGGTCTGGACTGAAATAAGTCTTCGCAAATCTTTGGTCAAAATATCTCTTGGCTATATTCATGCATATTAGTAAGACAGCAAATTCATAAAACCATAAAATCATGTAATTAATAAGTCTGTTATGTCTTGTGTACCATTCAAAAGTTTTAAAGATCCATCCATCCATCCATCCACTGCCTGCCGCTTATCCTGCACTGAGGGTCGCGGGTGCCTATCCCAGGGATGCTGGAGCCCATCGGGCGAGAGGCAGGGTACACCCTGGACTGGTCGCCAGTCAATCGCAGGGCCACATATACAGAGAGACAACCATTCATTCACTCATTCGGGGCAATTTTATCTTATAATTTTCCCAATTTTTTCCAATTAACCTGCTGCATGTTTTTGGACTGTGGGAGGCAACCAGAGAACCCCCATGCAGACATGCAAACTCCACACAGAAAGGTCCCCTGTCGGAATCAAACAGGGGTCCTTCGTGGTGTGAGGCTGAAGCGCTAAACACTGCGCCACCATGCCACCGTTTATTAAAACAGTGTTTAAGATAAATCCAATAATCTAAATCAAGTAGTTGTCAATAAAGTTAATTGAAGTTTGTGCCGCTGTAGTTCTACATTTTAAACAAATGTATCAGAATACTAAATTAGTGACAGGGTCTTATGATCTCAGTTCTTGTTTGTGCCTTTTTTCAAGCATATATTAACATTTTATCATATTATTAAGTTTGATGAGGGATTAAAAAAAAAAAAATTATATATTGTCTTAACTGAACGAGTCTGCCCTATGTCGTCTTCAATTTTTGTCTATAAAAGGGCTTTTATTAAACAGGTCCATGACCACATCCAGCACAAACACAGACAGAAAATGCATAATCCTTTATCCCCCCATGCAAATAGTTTGTAACAGGCTGAACGCGAGGCATGAACATCAGAGGCCAAAGTGAAGGTCACCTTGTGTTTTGCCCCAGGTGATAAGCTGTAATGTCGTCTTTATGTGATGCCATGCTCTCCATGGACCTTTTTCAGTTTACAATGGCTGATCAATACACTAAATTAGACAGTCTTATTATGGCACTCATGGGCATGTTTATTCCTCTGTGTGAGCATGTGTGTGTGTGTGTGTGTGTGTGTGTGCGTGTGTGCTTGTGCTTGTGCGTGTGTGTGTGTGTGCGTTTGTATGTCGGTCTGTCTGTCTGTCTGTCTGCATGTGTGCCAGGATTTTATGTTTTGAAGGGTGTAGTTTATGGGGTGTATAAATAGATGACTTGCATAACATTAGTTGAGCTCTGCTTTTTTTGGGCTATTTTTCATTTTTGTGTATATATGCTGATATCTCACATTAGTCTCACATAATTTTCCCACTCAGTAGCTTGAAGAGAGCATCTTAAATTAATGATATTTAAATATGCTGAACATGATATGTCTCTGCCACTCATAGCATCTGCAGTCTTTTTTTTAAACTAAACATAACTTTTTACATTCATTTCATCAATTATCCACTTCCTCAGCAAATTTGAGAACATTTTAGATTATGCAAGCCCTTTGATCTTAATTGAATGACCCAGAAACAGGAGCAAAGCAAAGATGCTGACTTTTTCATAAGTTGAACATTTGTGTGTGACAGTTTCTTTACTGTATTTTGCCACACTTACATGCACACGTATGGGAAAATGAAAGATTCTGTGGGAAAGTGAAGAATTGCATTCAGGCAATAGTAGCCTGCAATGAATATACGAAATGTTCACCTTCAAAAGCCCACATTATGTGTTGTGCATACTCCTCCATGGTTGCCTCCAAGTTTCTTTATGCCCTTGCTCCCCAGTTTTTCCATACATTTGTTGTAATTCATGTACTGGAAAACTATCACCGTGATGTCCGGAAATATTCCACAACCATGATTACAGAAATTGCCACAAAGAATTGTGTCCTTCACTCTTGTTGAACACTGTTTGTGTGCGATGACATTCTTAAGAATCACATAAATCCGAATAATAATGTTTTCCAGCAGCATCTTTTGTCTGTTTAAGGATGCATTACACAATTGAATGAAATCTCATTTGCACTCCGAATGTGTGAAAACTAGCAATTCAAAGAACTGTGGGGACATAAAAGAGGGATTGATCTTATGTTTATATCCCCATTGACAACTATTTTTTATTTAGCTCCATGTGTCCTCATCTCACACATCCAGAAAGTCTGGCCTGTAATTTCTCCTGCTAGTTTTTTATCTATGAATGCTAAACATAATTCTAATCTCAAGGCCCAAGTGGATATATTGCTATAAACAATCCCATGACAGTAGTTTTGAGAAGGGGAGAGTAGAGTAGAGTAGCAAGAGGAGATGCAATGGGTTGTGTGGGAAAAGATTGAGCGTTTGCAGGAGGGGAGGAGGAGGAGGAGAAAGTCTCGGTGTCAGCTGAAGAGAATGAAGTGAAATCCAAATCTTTAAATTAATCTGCTTAGCTCCCCCGTGGGCAGATGTTGGAGAGACTATAGCAGGGCACGGGTCAGAAAAATAAATAGACAAGGGGAATGAAGTGGGGTGGGGGGGCATCACAACTTCATTCCTGTCCCAGAGTTGCTTCACAGTGCTAGAAGAGCTCCTCATAATCTTTTCTGCCCTTCCAGCCACCTTATTTGTATCTTTTCCATGTTTCTTTGTTCTATCCACAGTAACCATCTGGATTCTGGGGATACAAAAAGTCAGCCTGTCTTTATGCTATAATGAATAAGTCATTCTTGTCTACACTGACCACTAAGCCGTGATGGAAACATATATATCTTTATGTCACTCAATTAGGTAGATTCACATTTTTTGCAAAGCCGTATAGAAAAAAAAAGGTTAAACTGTACAGTTTTACAGTACATTTTATCATTTGAAACATTCATATACACATTCTGCAATGTAATGCATGCATTCTGACTTAATGTGTAATTTTCACTTCTTTTATTTAATTTTTCCACTTGTCGTTGAGTTGCACTATTCCAACTATAATTTCTCCCAGTTAAATTGTGAAATTTTCAGTTTTATGGTAAATAGGAATATAAAAATAGCTATGGTAAATAGCTTTTTAATCACACTATTGCAGTTCATGTGATCTTGTACGACATTTTTCTCTCATACATTGTTTCTATAATGATGGCAATGATCAGTTTTGATTGACAATGTCAGTTAGTTACCAATGTATCCAAATTATTATTGTTAGTATTGGGTATTTTCATTTAGTTATAATTAACTTCATTTAACTGAGAGGTATTCCTGATAATTCTGCCCCCTCATTGAGAGACAGAGAGATGGCGTATTAGTATAGTCTAATACAGTGGTCCCCTGTGAATTATACATAATAAAAAACAGCTGAATCCACACAAGACAAACAAAATGTATGTTGTGTTTTTTTCTATTTAAGTAAAAAAAAAGGAGACTTCAGATAAAAGCTATTTAATTTCCTTGATACAAACTGATACAAGCTACTATCATTCTTCCAATTCCAGCTGTAATATTCCATTCTATTCTATTCTATCACACACTTGAATTTCCTCCTGCTGGTCAGTTTATGAAGGAAACACACCACTGTACTACTGTGATGTTCATAAAAGATTTTATTTCAACCATTTTAATGCAATGTTATTGTGTGCCTCAAGATAATTTGTGTTGTTTGCTTTAATAAAAAGCTCAGACTTGTACATCCTTAGAAGGCAGTAGGTGAAGACAAAGAGCTCTTCCTTCTTTATTTCTGTAACCAATAGAGTCATTACCACCTTCCTCTCAACCGCAAAGACAACAAAAAGAGCAGTATCCCCACTTGATAGAGATAATTTCAGTGTTAAGGAGGCAAAGAAAACTAAATTACAGATGCAATGATGAATGCCAGAGGATTAGTCCAATGTACATCACAGCTGTAAACTCCTTTTCTCATTATTTTCCAATGCACCATGTAATTTAACAAACAGCAGTCGTCTCTCATATTTTTCGGAACTCAGCCAGGGGGTCAGGCTGTAATCTACGGTTCAATTTGTGTTTCAGAACGATTCATAACGATTAGGTTGTCCTGTAGAGCTCTAATCGGCCCTGACACACTCCTCACTATCTGATAAACAGGCTAACTTTGTTTAAGGTGGACAGCACTGACAGAGACATCAGATACAGCAGGAGGACAGGAAGGAGGTTAATTAGAATCGACGATCAGCCCAAGTAATCATGAGCTTAGACTTGGAGAATGGTGAGGAATCACTTGGAGTGCCTTGGTTTCTATTGTATTATGGGGGAGGGGGGAAGCAGCATGTAAATTGGCATATTATCATACAGTATATTAGCATATGAAATCACATGCCATACAAATAATTGAATTGAGTGTGACCCCTGTGTAAAGAGGAGTAAGTAGATTGAGCTATATTCATGTGTTTTGGTGTAAAAAAAAGTATAGAACAAAAGTACTTATTAACCTTTGCTACAAAAATTTTACTCTGAAAACAATAGCAGTCATGTCTGTTTGTTTTTTTGTGTTTGTTTTATTGTGAAAATTTGATGCTGATCTGTAAGAAATTGACATTTAACAGAAATAAGTTCCGCAAACACAAATGCCTTTTGCTTATTCTAACACACAGCAGCCTGATACCTCTGTCGACAGGAAAGGATTTTAGTTATTCTTTCATAGGCAATAAAACTGATAGGTGTGTGAAATGGCTTTTCCTAAGGCGTATATCTGCTGAGAGATCCCCATATATGGATGATCTCTTTCTCAAATACGTGGGTGTAATACCTCTTTGAATGTGCCTCGACGAGCCGTCCTAGGTGTGACATTGCTATTGCTTTAGCTCAGAATAATCATAGAGCTTTTTTTATGGTAAACAAACTACACTAAGGGTGTGGAGAGTGTCTCATGCAAGAGGAGCTTTTAGCTCTTAAGAGGATGGATTAATTCTGTGGTTTTCTCCTCATTGCAAATAAAAATGATTGATTTGGCTGTTATAAATTATATGAAATAAAATTATTCTTTTTCATATTCAAACAACGAGCGGTTACAATCCAAGGGTTTCCTTTACTATTCAGTCTGCCTGCATGAAGAATTCTAATTACGGACCAGTGTGTGGATTAAAGAGAATCTCAGTGAACATACACTGAATATTTTCATTCAGGGTTTTCTTTCAAGCCATATACATCTATCATCCCCTGACATTGTTGTATATTTCTTATTTGTTCTCACCTACTATTTCATTGTAATTTCCATCCAATTTATCAAACAAGTCAGTTTTGTCATATTGTACAGTTTTACTCATTTCCTCATCTTTCATCACAGATTCCATTCGAAGTACATCAGTGCCTGCTTGTTATGACAAAACCTTTGGAGAGCCCTTTGTGACTCCAAGAGGCTGCGGCAGATTTAGTGTGTTGTCATTTAGAAAAGAATGCATGGAGTGGAGATCACCTAAGTCATTGTTACATATCGTGTGAGAAGCAAATGTGCAGATCCATCCAAAGTCGAGGAACGAGCTGACATGTCTTCCCCTGAAGCTACACTGCTAGCGTGACTTACCCTTACCACATGGCTTATTCTGAAATTCTACTTTCCCAGATTACCCATCTATCAGCCAGCAGTAGCTACATCTGGCCCCTCCGCTCTGTTTGTAGCCATGTTGTGCTTACTAGCAGAACAGCTTGCAGCCTTATTAGCACAAACAAATTTGTTCTTGACACTAATTACAGCTTCACAGCAAGCAGTGCAGTGGGCTACACAAATGAAAGGCAGCAATCTCCCCATCACTGGAGCCTTTCTGTAAGCGTGAACAGTGACAGGTGTGGGGGAAGAGGAAGGGAAACAATGTATCCTCTTGTCGCTGCTGGGTTAAAGGTGACCGCTTCAAAAAATGATGAAGGAGGAGCAGGGACAAATGTAATATGGTCATCCGAGGGTTTTCCTTTTTGTGTTTCTCTTAGCGGAGAGTTGTATGAAGTTAGGGGAAACCTCAGCACAACTTGCATCACTGGAGAGGTGATATATCAGTTTCAGGATCTATCCTCTTCTTACCGCTGCACTATAGCTTTCCCCTCTCCTATGTCAAGTTTTCCATCTAACAGACCTTCATAATCCACAGCATCAAGAGCTCAGTGACTGGATACCATCGGAGGATGTTTTACATTGCTGCTGTATGAGACAAGTCCATATTTCCTTCAGTGCTCTGCATTTGCACTTTGAGATTCCCTGTGTGAAACTAAAGTTCACTCAGTACATTCCCAGGAACAGCATTGGCCTATGACTATGCAAGTATCTAAAAGTGGAGCAGATCCCCAATGTCAAGTTACTCCTAACTCTCCAAACATTCACTGTGAAGGCTTAAAGTGGCAAAAATTTTGGCATCAGTAATAGGCTCACACACTGGACTTAATACTTTTGGAGTTAGGATGCAACTAATGATGAGGAAGGTGTGTAGGCGGCACCACCAACGCTGCAGCAGATCAGAGGAGGGAGCAGCCGGCAGAGAGCAACACTTGTATACGTAGACATGCATACACACACACACACACACACACACACACACACACACAAGGATACTAACTTGTGCTCCTGTACCTTGAGAAGAGAAAGAGTTAGAGACAGAAAGATGAGTGTGTTTGTTATAGTTAGGCATCTACATCATAAAGCACATACCACGGATTGCACTTGTTTCTGGTCAAGGATCATAAGCCAACATAAAGCAACAGGGAGGACAGTGGATCTTTCAGGAGGGACAGCAAGCCTCTTATTTATAGCTGAAGGTAGTTTAATGTCATGCAGGGGTTTTTATAGTTTGGATGAGCACACTTTGGAGTATTTACACCCTGAAGGGGTTATTTTTGTCACATAAGCATCTTGCACTCGCTAAACTTGCAGAAAGTTGAGTAAATCTCTAGGAAGTATCTCAAAGGTAAGTTGTACTTTCTCTGTGCGTCAGTTTCCTGTAAAATGCCGGCTTTCAGGTGGTTGGAGCAGTTAAAACAAACACCAAAAATCCACTGGGGGCACACTATGTTCTTGAAACTTTGCTTGACTGACAGTGAAACTCTGAAGCACCAAATATGGAGTGGATGCAGCACACAGATACTGTTGTCCTCACACATTTTGCTCCCAGCTGCAGTATTTTGTCATCATGTCTGACTCCTCAGTCTTCACAGTTGGAGATACTGTAGATCTAAAATTCAAGTGGAGTGGTATCTCTTCTTGTCAGCCAGTTTGTGCCTCCCAGCATGTATTTGTGCAGCTCATTGGGAATTTAATAGGGAGTGGCTGAGGATATTTATAATAATTTCTACAGACAGTTCTGCACGTGACCTGTATGTACTCTCACACATCTCTCAATACATTTCCATCTACTTTTGGAAATAGAAAGATGTATTATTTTAAACAATTTTTCATCTGTTTTCTCCTGACAATCATTCAGGAAGTAAGAAACAACTTTATTCCCAGCAGCCAATAAGATTGTTTTTCATAGGCATGTGCTCAGTCTGTTGGTTTTTTCTGACGTCCTACCTGACAAACCAAAAGCCACCTGACCAACCCTCCATAAAATCTCTACGGAACTGATGAAAACCCTTTAAACTTGTAATTAACTGCCTACTTTCCTAAAGTCCTGATAGCATGATCCATACACAGACCAAGCCTATCAGGATGACTGTTATATGTGCATCTGCAAGGCCAAAGTAATAGTACACTTGGGGGAACGAGAGCAAGGAGCAACTGTGTCTTGTTTTTATAATAATTGGAGGAGATTGATTATTGAGCCATAGAGGATTCGCCGGTCTCTGCAATATAATGTATTTTAATTGGTCATTTGTCTCTGATAATCACTATCCCTTTAAAGGTCCACAAAGGTTGCCCGTATGATCATTATGTGAAAGATGGAGAGAAGCAATTGTGCTAATTATAAGTGTTTTGCTGAAGACTTATTTCAGCATATTTATGGCAGTTTCTTGCATGTGTGCATGCTTGAGTAATTCTGTGTCTTTGCACTATATACTGACTCCTTCCCGTGCTGAAAATGCCGCAACCCCCTTTGCCCCAGAGGCATCCACATGTTCTATGTTTTCGTCTCATTTCCTCTTGTGGTCTCACACATCATCCCACAAACCAAGGACATTAGATTTTTTTAAATATGTGAATATTTCTTCTTTATTCAGAGGGCTGCAGTGAAGCCACGTGCTCTGCACATCACAAGGGTGATGCCACTTATTCTTATCAATATCCCTTCACGTTATCAACCTAAGTCTGCCACACTGGGCTATAAAGAGGATTTCTTGTCATTTGGGATTACTCTTGATCCAACCACACGCCTGTTTTCTTGTCCCGAACCAAGAGATCAGAAAACAGCTACTGCATGTTGATTCTTTTTCCAGTCAGTCAATGATATGTTTGTTGACACCTACTCAAAACAGTTGTTATCTCTTCAGAGTTTTAATGATGTGAAGATAAATGGGGACAAGAGACAGAGCAGAGGTGACAATATGGGATGGCTGGGAATCCTGACTATGTATGCCTGTCAACACCAAGAACAATAATCAGAATAGCAACCATACATACATATTTTTTTAAATGATTTCAACTCAACAATGCCTGGAGACTTTGCAAGGAACATGACAATGACAACAGCAACAAATAGGATGAGATATGCAATCTCTCGAAATGTTAGAATAGATTAAAATTATATTTTATTTAGATAAAGTGTCTACAGTGCAGAGACCAATGCAAGAGAGCATAAGATCTCTTTTAGATCTACATAGAAAATAATGTAAAACTGTATCGTTTCTTTGTTTTTATTGTCCCTGAATTTTACCACCCCAGAGCTCCGGTGTGCTCATATTCAAAAAGATTGAGCTATTAATTTGTCAGCATCTATTGACACACCAATTAAGAATCCCTTGTATATTTACAACCCCTAATGGTTTCCCTGATGTCACCGATCTGGTCACCAAGATGAACACAAACCTAACATTAAGCACATTTTAGCAAAGATAACATGCAATTTGCAAACCCCAGCTGTTGGGGAATTAGGGAGCGGGAGAAAAGGGCAAATGGTGTGTGATTTTTCACAGATGAATGAGCTTGAGGGGACAGTTTTAAAATGCATTGTTATCTGGGGGCAAGTGTTAAAACCACCCTTGTTTTTGTGGCCACTGTGCTTACTCCCCCAATGACATCAGTGAAGTCTGCCATCCCCAAGCCCAATTTAGACACAGACCGATGGCAGCAATAAGATCCACTGTCCCTGTTTGTCAAGCAGGAAACATGGTTGCCAATAAAGACATCATCATTGAGATCAAAAGCGAGTCTTTCAAAACAATGATATCGACACGCTCAGACCAGAACCTGCGGTTTCACGATCACACAACTTTGAATTATGTCAGCAATTTTCCTCAACAACAGTGTTTCCTCTAAATCTGATGAAAATTTCAAATGGGATTTGATAAAGCCACACACCGAGAGGAGCCAGTGAAAAAGATTCAACATTTGACATTAATCGTGGAATTATGATCTTCTAAGCTTCAGAGTTTAAAAAAAAGCATCAACGTAATAACAGACATCATCCTTGAAACTGTTGGATGTTTATACAAATGGTTAATAGAATATAACCCAATATTATAATCAGGTCTTTCTTTTTTAATAAGAATCATCAAATAGATATTCATTTTACAAATGAAAAACAATATATTTAACAAATTGAGGTTATGTTGAATATACAGGTGCGTATATTATGCATATACAAATAACAATGCATGCGATAAATAAGAAATGTTTTCTATTTTCAATTATCTAATTCATTTGATTTCTCCTGAAAATGGTTTTATATATGTTTTTTATTTAAACATTGCCTTCGGTTTTTCAGTTTCATTCTTCAAATGTCTTTTAATCAAAGTTTAATTTCACATAATGAGAGCACTTCAGCAAAGGGAGGAAGATAATTTTGAAGCTGCTCATTAGTTGGTTTCTATTCAGAAGGGGGTTTAATGGACACTTCACGAACAGCGTTATGATCAAAAGTTGTTTTTTCCATGTCTCTTTTACGCAAACACAAACATCCTAAAGACCACCCCACTGTAGTCTGAGCAATATTGACCAATCATATTTGCACAGGCATTGATTTAATTTTTGGAAATAGTCCTTGTAAAGAGAAAAGAGATGGAGCTCATTGGCTAAAATGAAATCTTACAATCCATCCACGTCATCCAACTCAATAAAGAGGAAGTGGGAGAGAAAGTCTTGGCCCCATGGTTCCTGGCAACAGAGGAAGACCAAAAATGTTGGCAATGCCCGATGGACTCTGAGATTGATTTAGCAATACCTAAACACATGTTTAAATCTTATAATATGATCAGATTGGAGGGAAATTGAATAGCGTATATCCTGTTGCAATTTTTGTTATTGTATAATGAATATACTCATTTGAAAATGTATTTTCGTGTTAGTCATTATAAAATGGTTTAAACCATTTACCCCCAGCAAACATTCAGTCATCATCCAGCGTGTGTGTGTGTGTGTGTGTGTGTGTGTGTGTGTGTGTGTGTGTGTGTGTGTGTGTGTGTGTGTGTGTGTGTGTGTGTGTGTGCGTGTGCGTGTGTGTATCTGTGAGTAGATATGGGTTTATTTGAGTGTGTT
>CAAKHD010001224.1:33426-47629 GCA_901007705.1 Fistularia tabacaria | reverse complement strand
ACACAGACAAGCTCACTCACCCTCACACACACACACACACACACCCACCCACGCTCCCACGCTCCCGCTCACACACACACACACACGCACACACACACACACACACACACACACACACACACACACACACACACACACACACACACACACATACACACGTCATCATCATCATCATCCCCACCACCAACATAATCATTATCATCATCACCACCATCATCATCATAATCACCATCATCCTCATCAGTATCAGTCCCATTAAAAAGGAAACAATGTTGTCAGTTGGGTGTGTCTGTTATGGTAAACAGAGTTCATTTTGTTTTTACTCCATGTTCTCGGAGGAGAAACCTATGAAGATTGGGGAGGCAAAAAGGATGAATTTGTGTGTGTGTGTGTGTGTGTGTGCGTGCGTGCGTGCGTGCGTGCGTGCGTGCGTGCGTGCGTGCGTGCGTGCGTGCGTGTGTGTGCATCCACGCGTGCTTGAATTGCAGTTGTACATGTTTTCATGTATTTATATTTCTTCTATTGCTTCTATACAGAACGGAATCATGGAGAATTTTATGTGTGTGAGCTACAGTATCTTTTCTAGTCATCCCGTCATTGTTTTCCACATTTTAATTTTAGCAAAATTTCCACTTCTATTTAAAACATTTCCATCCTTCATCCATTTTAATCACCGACCTGTACAAGTGTCCTAATCAGCACTGAAAGTGTTGATTACTACACTTGTATAGGTCACTTGAATATCACACATATAGGAACTCTGATGAAAATAGCTTAAGGTTAAAGATCGTTGAACTCTTGCACTGATGGAAGATTGAATAACATCTTTGCTGCTCAATCTTGATTTCGGTGATGCTGTTATGTTTACCTGCATAGTAAACATGTTATTCAATTAACACATAAACAATTTTTTTTCAGTTGTGAATATCTGTAAGGAAGAAGACGACAACATTTGTGGTCCAAAAAATATAGCAGAAAGACTTAAACAGCCTGTAATTATGTGGGGATACATAGTTTTTGGCAAAATACCTGAATGTCGACTCTACCTTCCACCCCCACGAATAAAGACACACAAGCACATGTGCAAACACACACACACACACACACACACACACACACACACACACACACACACACACACACACAGACCTTTCCCTCTAGAAAACTAGGGAATCCTCTGGCTATGTATGATATGTGTGACTGACGTGGTAAAGAGTGCCCTTGGAAGTGAATCTGAATAACAATTATTCAGCCAAGCAATGATTGAGGGGCATTACAGCTCATAACTTGAAAGAGGCTATGTAAGTGGTAAAATTGAGATTGGCACAATGCATGCATCAGAAACAAATGGCCAAGGAGTGATCTACTGCATCAGTCTGCATTTTTGAGCAACGGTATGACAGCGGGACGGGTACAGAATGCTGATGTCATGGAGAATATAAATGGAGTGTCATTCGGGGCCCAGGGTTGTGATGTCTTCTTTATGGTTTATCCTTGATTAGGATTAGCAGATTCTTATAGACACCATCAGTCCCATATGATAGAAAATGAGACAGAAAAGACGAAGATCTTGTGTATTTTTTAACCTCTGTGTGAAGAATAGAGGGAATAGCCAATGGATTTTCACAACTCCTCCTCTGCGCATCCACTAGCTTTGATCTGGAGTTTTCTCCCAGCTCCAAATGACCTTCAAAGAAAAACAAAAAGTGAATCATGAAGTAAATTTGCCCTTGTTGCATTCATGGTTAGTGGAGCGCCCCCTGGTGGACTCATACTAAATTACAGCAAAAAATCACCGAAAACAAACGGCGAAGGCTTTATTCATATGTAACATTCAGGCGCATCTAAAGGGATCCAAACTTAAATAGGCAGTTCTTGAGTGCCTTGTAGTTGTCAGATCTATGTCCTCACCCTACATGTAAGTAAACACATGCATTGTTTCTGTTGTGTGGGCTGCTTTTGGGGGGCAGCTTCCCACGCTTGGTGAGCTGGAAAATTAAAAGCAACACTTCAGTCTGAGTTCCGTTCCAGTCAAATCAAATCACACAGGATGTTTGACAGTGACACACTCTTAATGTACCTCTTTGGGCTTTTTAAATTTTTCAGACCTCTTGTCCAAGCCTTGCGTGTTGGGTACATTCTTGCTTGGACCCAGAATTTCCACTTGGAATCATTCATGAGTGATATTAATTCCATATGGGAATTCAGCTCAAGATCGTTTGCAACTCGATGGGTGACCACAGAAGTAATCGAAGCACCCTAAAATGCTTATGTAAGAAAGTTTGAAGTTTCTCCGAAATAGTAAATTTTATCTTGTTTTGTTAGCATTCATGATGGCATTCTCCTAGACTCACAGTTCTTTCCATTGAATTTCAATGTGCCTGGTAACCTCTCTTTATCTTAAATTTCTCACCATCACCCCTGAGCCCAAAGGGTTTCTGTAGATTGCTCCACTGAATGGTAAAGGCTCTGATTCACAGAAAAAAACAGTGCTGAAGTCACCCAATCTGCTTCCTGTTTGACTCCCGTTAATAGCATGGGGTAGATATCGCCATGGTTACACAGATTGACTCAGACAGCAAGGTGATGGGCAATCATTGAGGATAACAGATAGAGTTGGGAGAGGAGAGGGATTCTCTTTTTCATGTAAAACTGTGGTACTGAGAACTATAGGAGCCTGCTGAGTGCAGCTGAATATGACAGTGAGAGTTTTAGAAAGGAAAAGATTGTTAAAACAAGATGCAGGAGAGGGCATTTCACAAGTATACTGTATGTATTTTTGTGTTGTGTACATCTGGCTGTGTGCATACGCGTGTGGGTGGTGAAGGAAAGAGTGATTTTTTTCCTGTGAGGTTCTCCTGGTTTTATCTGAAAGAAAAAGCACCCAGGAGAAATGATGAGAAAGTCAGCCTCATTCCGACTACATTTTAAGAAAGCAGCGCGCTCACATGCCTCTTCACCATTCACCTTACCATCCTCCCTCAGTCTCCAAGCTCAGATGGATGATGTTATCAAGACACTCAGGGGTAGATGGGAGCAGCGAGTTTCTAGGATATCCTTTCCTTGTCATTATCTGCATATACACAGGCGGGCCCTTGCGCAGTAAAGTGCCCTGCTAGTTATTTACAGCAATTATGAATATTAACTCTAACATGTCTCGGCTGTGTATTTGTTTCACTCTCCTTCCTCTGATCCAAGCTTGAGGAAATGTTGATTATGGTGCCTTTGCTAAATGATTAGCACAGCAGTATTTACACTTAGTTCTGTTTACACTCTCCAACTTTTTGTGCTATCATTGCAAGGGCACAGAGCTGCTCAGTTGAAAATTGCGCAAAACATACATTGATTTATTACATTCATGTTCCTTTGTTTAGTATAATGGTCTCCTTTTTAAAAGATTAATCATTTTCAAATGTCGCGCTTTGTCACAGCATACCAAGCATATGTACAGATGTATAATTCACACAGAGATATTCACACATAAAAAGCATTTGTGCATTTTCATGTGCATTAGGGAGTGTAAGTGTAATGGAGGGTTGTGGCTGCAGGTCTTTCTTCTGTTCTCTGTTCTGATGGAGCTGTAGGGAGGTGGGGGGCGCTGAGGCACATAGGTTAATAATGTTGTCGTGGCATAAGGGCTGAAGGCTTGTGCACTCTATACACATACACAGGGCTACCAGTAAAAAAATAATACCGCCATGACCATCAACGTGCATATGCACCCATACCTTTTCAGTGTGTACAATTTTTTTTTTTTTTTTTATGTTAATATTGGTCTTTAATATCCATGTTCACAGAGAAATAAATATCTAAGCAGATGCCAAAGAAACCACTCATTAGCACAGCGATAAGACAAATTTTTACTTCCAATGTTTTTACAGCTGGGCCTATTTTATTTTATTGGCCTTAATGATTAATAGGGACCAGCTACCATCGAGTGAGACCACTATGATCAGATGGCATAAAATGGCTGCCCAGGGTATTTGTTAAGTTGTCAGGCGCTTAGCCTATCATAATATTCTGAACCTGTCATTGGCTTAACAAGCACTTTTAGCAGACCAGCTCTGACACAGCCATTACAAGGTCGCCATTGATAGTTTTCTAACTCAATACTGGGGCAGTTCCAATAATTGTTGTCTATTAATCACAAAATCATTTAGACTGAAGAAAATGGAAAATAGTGGTTGAATTATCGATGTATTATGAATCAGTTTCATTTTATGAATGATTTTTCTACCATAATTTTGTAATTTAACAGTTGTGACATTAAAATAACTTCACTATTTGCCTTGGAGATAGTCGTTCTCTTGTGTAATCTCCTTTGTCTTTAATTGCCCCATGGTTTGCAGGAAGGAGGGACGAAGATGGCAATGAAAAGTGGTGTGTTTACAGAGGAAGAGCAGTGACAAAGATAAAGGAGATGTGGGATTAGACATTTTGTGAGGTGTTGACCTTCCTAGGTTGATAATTTATACATTTTCTAAAAAAAGTTTGTTTTTCAGTTTTTAATAGCAACCGGGTCTGTGACGCAGTTTGAATGACTTTCCTCACTGTCCGTCCTTTGAGGATTGGCCTCAGCAGGAGGCACTTTGACATCAAACTCTTAATTCTGAAGAGTGCTGAGTATTACTTTCTAGAAATAGCCGTACCGTCATTGTAGGATTTTTTTTTTTTATAGACTGAGGGGGTATTGTTAAAATGCAATCATATCTGTCCTGAACTCTATATGAGGCATGGAAATGTGAGAATGGACACAAGGCCTGTGTTACAGTAAGTTGGACCAAGCATTGGTCAGGTATCTATATCACTGAATCCATTCAGATTTAAATTCATTGACTAATAACTTGATCGATGAGTTTCTCTCAAGGATAGGTCCAGATATAGCTTTGCCACCTTATAGCATAAAATTTAACATATAAATTACTGCTGTTGCGAAGATGATGATTGTAAATTGAAATTCTTTTGTTATCATAAAAAAAATCTATTTACATCAAAAGGAAAAACATAAACTAAAGTCCAGGAAACTATCTCCATCTCTAGTTGTTCTATTTTGATTTTTATTTACCTCAGAATATTATCAAATTTACTTTTACTCTTTATATTTTTATAATCAAACGAAAAAAGTGTATATTTTAGGTCAAGTTCACAATTTCCCACCTGATTTTACTTTGTCAAGTCCAAGATGCCAAAAAGTATTTTTGCTATTTTCCAGGTGTTACTTTGCAAACCGTCTCTCTGTCAGCAGATTTGGAAATCCACCTGCACTTCACCAACCATGTTTCTATAAAAAAGTGATTCAAAGCGTTTAATCAAAAGTTTTTACCACAAGCTCTTTTCTTTTTTCCCTTTTTTTCCTTTTTGATGTTTGCCTCACACCACCATATTGCAATCAAACAGAAGGGAAGGAGTTGGACTCCCATATTGTCTTAGGCGGCTCTGAGGGACACATTTCCCCTTACAGTGTTATTGTAACAATGAATTATAGAGGTTTAATGGGATTCCAGAGAACACCAAAAGAGGGAACAGTTATTGCAATATCTCCACGATTATGATGTACCGTGTATGACATTCATCCTAATAGAACAGATATGTCACTCAAAGAAATCCTGAGCTGTAAGGGAGCCCCCACATGCTGGCACATGACTGTGTTGCCTGATCTAAGAAGGCATGATTGTGTGACTGGCCTGATGGATGAAGGCACTCTATAAATATTTTATACTCTGCTGTATACCAGCCACTTTCCTCCCTGCATGTACAAAAGAAGAACACAAACATATATCACTGCAGTGCAATTTAAATCATATCTGGACTACATTTGACAAAGAGTTATGAGCGGGGTGTTTGCAGGAAGAGGAAAATAATCGGAACAGAATTAAGTGTTCAAAAGACACATTTCAGTAAAATCAGAATCAGAAATACTTTATTGGGGCCTGAGGAAATTGTGCACAATTGTGTTCAAAGTAAGGAAATGTGTGCATTGTGGTGATATCTCTCTATCATGTGCTTTTTCTGTGATTCATTTCCAGTAATATTGCAACTAAACTGAATGGCACCACTCCAGTAAGAAAGAAAAAAGGGTGGTTTGCAACAAAATGATAATCGGTCCTTCATTCAAAGTCCTCCCCCATGCCGTCATCACACCCGACTAGTTTACTCTGTTAAATGACCCCTCACACCATTAAAGAGCATCCACTGCAACCAATCTTTATACACACTTCAGCTTGTTTCGGACAAGCTTAGTTTTGGCTGGTAAGATGATTTTAGTTTGAGCAAAGAGTAGAAATAGACAGAAAAAAATACAGTAGCAGACTTATCATTAGGGGATTGGACTGTGGATTCACTCAGTATATCAAGTTGGCTTAGACCCTGAGGACCCCTGCTGCTGCTTGCCTCCAGCAAGGATAGAATGATAGTCCTGCGTGATAGTTTGGCACCTTTTATGGATGTCACACACACGGCTGTGCGCTTTAAAGAAACATCAATCAGAAAAATAAGCAATATGCAGGGTTTGTCCCTCACCCTGATCTTCAGGCACCTCACTGAGACAGACCCTGAAAATGTAACTTTAATCACATCATGCCAATATTCCTGAGCAAGGGTGCCAAACACAGTTGGACACATAATATAATCTGGCTGACCGATGACATTGTCTGTGACACAATATGGTGATGCTGCATTATGTCAAGAAGAATTGGTTATATCTATGGCAGTTATTAACTACAGAGTGCTGCAGAGAAATGGATGGCTTATTTTTCTTTTGAAATAATTAGACTTCATTACAATGTGCTAAACTCCCAGTTGCCAGGTGGACACAGTATTCTTGAAAAAAATAAATATAGAACAATAAATAAATACAGGACTGTGGACATATTTTAATTGCACAAATATTGTCAATCTTTCAAGAAATTTTATTGGAAACATTTTTTCTCTCTGTTTTATGAATCCAGGCCACAGATACGTCTTTAGAACTCATGTTAAAAAATAAAGAACACTCTAATGACTGTGGCATCAATCCAAACCTCCCTAAAATTTTGGAGGAGCTCTGAGGTAAAAGCGAGCGTCCAACAATCAGGATCCTTTACTGCTTTCACTCATTCTTTCTCTCTATTTTGGAAGTGGGCCATATAAAGGCACTTATAAGCAGAATCTGTGAGGGAATAGATGGAAGGGGTGGGGTACTTCTCCTTTGTTGATTAATGTCAAGCCTCTCTAAGGGAGCATGTATTAGAGCCATACCCTAACAATCCTGTGACTTATAAATCTCTCTTTAAGTATTTTACCTGGGTTCTTAATAATACCATATTTGCTCAGTGTCATCATTAATTTTACATAAGAGCTCCCTAACACAATTTGTGTGCATTTAGAAGTTAAACTTTGCCATCCCTTAACTCCTAAACATATTGGAACCATTGGTCTGAGTAATGATAAGGAATTGCTCATTGGTATATCAGTGTGGCACAATATCTCATTAAATTACCAATCCTTTTACTGCCTGGTTACACAGTGCTGTGCAACCATATAATCCAAATTGTAATGGGGTCATCACAGTGCCTGAGCTACAGACTCAGAAGATGAAATACCACAAACAGCTACTGGGATTGATCAGATTACCATAGCGATAATCAACTAGATTGATTCTGCACCCAAAGATTATCATACTTGTGAAACAGCACCATTTGTTCAACACGAATTGATGGAGCAAGTGGGGGTTGGAGATGGAGGTCAGTTGGTTCGTCACAGGTGAATCAAGGCCTGTGTGAGCTTTTGAGCAGAGGGATCAATAGGAGCTCACTGGGCTTAGCTTAGTGGTTATGATGTGACAACAAAATCGCTAGCCTCCCTCAAGCAGGCAGAAGGGCCAGTGTCATGGAGCAGGATGTTTTCTCTTCTTCATGACATCGGTCCTACGTCAGAGCAGGGAGGATTTTGTTACATGAGCAATATGGACAGATGAAGTGTCACAATTAGTGGTGTGTTACTGTTTGCTATCACGCAAGGATGTCACTGATATGAGTGGAGTTTATGTTCTGCATTGCAATGGCCAAATAACTCAAAGAAGAGGGCAAAGGTGATTGTTACGTTTTCAAGAGTGCTTATAGAGACGACAACTGGCTCAAGATGGAAATCAAGAGAGGTTCAGAGGGAAAGCTCAAGAGAGCACTTAACCCTGTATCTCCTGTTTCTCCTCTGCTTCAACTTCACATTTCCTGTTCAGAGCTCCCAGAGGCTCTCATACCACCATGAAGTGAAGTTGAGAGGGTGTATGTGGGTGGTGGAAACACTTTTACTCTCTTGATAAACCACAGATATCACCTAGATTACTGCTCACCCCTTTAATGACACTATTTTTCACAGTGTCCCTCTAGGAAATGACCCAGCTATTTTTTGTGAGGACGGTCAGGATTTATTTTCACGGTGCATTTTATAATGTGCTCAGGGGTAAAACTAAAGTATTAGGGAAAATCCTCAGAGAATTGAATAAAATAAGATTCTTAATACCCAACTGCCATCCCAGTGCATAAATTGTAAATCTCTGAATGTAGCCGCTTCAGTGATGCCCACAGTACAGTCATGCAATGGATAGTAGAGGAGCCAGAAGTGTCACGCACAAGGAAAGCGTGCCATATATTGCCTAATCATCTGATGATGTTGCCCTTCTGTCTAAGCCAATCAAGTCTCATGACTAGCCTGGCCATGACCTGACTGTGGCATCCTGTGGGTAAATCCTTCTTAAGAACAGGGACACTGAAATGGAAAGACACATAGATAGGATGTTCGGGAAAGGGTTGAAAAACCTGTTGTATTCTGTGTTTCTTTTACTCTATGGCTTATCTGGAGAAATCCCAATTTCTCTTACCCTCGTGCAATAGATTTATATGCCTAGTGGCCAGCTAGAACTCAATAGTGAGGTAAAATGATCCAGGTACTAGTGGCATTTTAATCCCAGTTGCCCTAATCTTTGAACTACTGTTCAGAGATAAGATCCACAGATTGAAACATCCTGACTCGTATCTTTTATTTCCTATAGCTGGTGGCTTTCCACCTTTGGGTCATGTGTGGTTCAGCTGCCACAGTCAGGAGGTTGTGCTTAATTTCAATATACAATTTATAACATCTGATGCTACACTTAGTGCCACCATGAATGCAAATAAGGGGCAAAGAAGCCCTCATCCAAGTAACTGATTTTCTTAACAACTCCCACTCAATTATAGTAGGTTAATGCAAGCCACCTCATGATTGCACATTCCCACACTCAAATGATATTTACTGGTGTCCATGGGCAGAGTGTGGATGAAGGTGAGATCATATAAGTGAGGGCCGGTGTAAGCATTAATCACCATGCCTTGGTTGCGCGAGTCTGTTTCCATCTATCTTTAGGGTTCTCAAACTTTTAAAAGGACCAGTGAAGGCAATGTTATGGACAGAAAATCAGACACCTCTTTTGGAGCTTTTAATGGAAATTTAGAGAAATCAAAAGAAGAAGAAAAAAACTGACCTCTTGGGGCCATCTCAGGTCGCTCGTGTTTTCACATATTATGTTTGTGTATTTATTCCATCTGGGAAAATCAGCTGCAACTCAACAATTATCACTTATAGGACATTAGACTAACTGAAATTGAACCAAACTATTGTGCCACAGTATAAACTATACTATTTTTGCACTGACATGATGCCAAAATGTTCAGCAGCAGGAACACAGGCAAAGGTCATTTAATGAAGTAGCTTGGCACCAGGAAGTGAGCATCAAATGGGATTGCCAAACTGTCCAGTGGTATGGCTGCAATCTGCATCCTTATTGTGACTCTGCAGTCTTCCAGGCACAGGTTGCTTTACTTAGCAGCTAATAGGTTTAAACTAAGCAGCACCAGTATTCATTTACTGAGAACACTTCCTCTGCTGAGCCATGACACCCCTTGTTTCCTTTCACCGTCAGTCGGATTTATTTTTTGCAGTTTCATGTCTTAAGGAGGATTGCTCTCTTATTGTTTAAAACATATTGTTTACGGTCATTTGTTTATATAAGGCCTGACAGCAAGAGCAGTAAGAGGCTAATTGTCAAGGACAACAGAGGCTACACCCTGAAACATTCTGTACAATGAATGATTGTTAATATTTTTTGTATTATTTTTGAATCTCACTGGGTGTGCTTCTTGTTCTGTATTCAACTAGCAGCAAATAGTCAGATAATCAGTGTGGTCTATAATTTAATGTGGTTTGTAATTAGTATTCGGAGTGCCTTGGTTTCGTTTTCATGACTGAAAGTCTTCAATCTTTGCTCATTATACTGTAATGAGTTTTATAATGCTCAGGTAATGGGGAGGAACTCACAAAAATTTGTGTTGATTTTTTACGTGCACTGGGTGTTGATTTTAGGGTAGTTAAAGAAATAGCTTACTCACAAGTGAGAACTTCCTATTACTTCAATTATATTCTATTCTATCCTATTTTCTGTTTTGTTTTATTAACATTTAAGTACATTTTCAGAAGGAACCTACAAAGCTGCTGTCATCTTAGTTTAGGCTTATTAAAACATCCTTCTCTCTACAAGGTGATGAATAGATAACAAACATATTTTCATTTAAAATTATTGTGTTCATCTGTACCTTAAATCTAGTAACACAGACTTCTCATCTTTATGAGTTTAGAGACAGATGACTTTTGGCAAAGGGACCCTGACTCATAGTTTTATAGTATGTGTGTTTTGAGGGCAAGGCAAGGATGAAGTATCGAGTGGTATGTCAGGAGAACACAGAGAACTACATTCAACTCATCTCATATTCAAAATTAACATGGCATTCAACTGTTCCCTTCCAAAATATATCATGATCAATACATATCATGATCAATATTAGAGGGCAGTGTTTGGTCTACTGAATAATCTTATGCTGTTCCAACCTGTTTGAACATTTTTTTGAAGGTCCTGTAGATCAAAATGGAAATTATATTATTTTTGCATATTTCAAAAGACCATCCATGGATGGATTTCAAAAGATCAAACATAATTGAAACTTTCATTATCTTTCATAATTTCTTGGGTCGAAACACCCATGTGTCTATTATTTTGTAAACTTGCATGAAATCCGTTAGTTTAATACAAGAGCACCTGTAATTCCAACTTCCCTCGTTAAGGGTTACGATGTATATTTATTCATCATAAAGAAATATCATTGGATTTCAGTATCATTCTTTCACATTGTAATATTTTGACACCTTCAGCATCCTTTGTGAAACCGTAAGGTCAACAAACAGTTGTCGTCTCTTTTAGTCTCCAAATAACAATTAAAATGAAGGATTTCCTCTTTCCAACATATTTGATATTAAAGAAGTAGACACTGAAAATTGGAAACTCTCATGAGGGAAATATAATGTCACATATTGCTGTTTGGAACCTCGTTTGTTTTTATCATGGTGGGTGAATAATTGTGTGATCGTGAATTATTAATTGTTACCAACAGATGGAGCTAAATCCCTCCACTTGTTTTTCCTTCATTACTTTTGATTGGATCTCGCTTTCTCTCTCTCCCTCTCTCTCCCTCTCTCTCTCACACACACACATACGAACACACAAACACACACATACATATACAAATATAGACCTTAATTTCAAAAATAGATATTTTGACCTAGTTATTTTCTCTAATATAAGTTGAAATCTTGAAAAACGTTCAATCTGAGTCTGTATTTGTTTAAAGCCTTCACTTTTCTCTTTCATTCCATGTTGCACATTTATTTTTCTTTTAAAAACCCCAGTGCTTTTTAAGCAGACATTCACCCGTTTGTTTGATTCATAGTCACATCTATCATGTAACACATATCAAGTCTTGATTAACCAAGATAAATGATATTCTTTTAAATGTTCTTGCTCATTTATACAGTATGTGGGTATTTGTCATAAATTCTCAACATTTAGAACATTTTCAGTTTATTACTGATGATAACAAAAGGCCTTTTCCCAAATGTGGATTTATTATGTCCTTCTAATGCTGCATACTTCTCCTTTCCCCTCCAGATTCTGGCTATTATATCAATCCTGTTCATCGTCCTCTCGACAATTGCTCTGTCCCTCAACACCTTACCAGACCTTCAGGTCACAGACGAGTTTGGACAGGCAAATGACAACCCTCAGCTGGCCCACGTCGAAGCTGTTTGTATTGCCTGGTTCACCATGGAGTACCTACTTCGCTTCCTCTCCTCACCTAATAAGTGGAAGTTCTTCAAAGGCCCACTGAATGTCATTGACTTGTTGGCCATCCTGCCATACTATGTCACCATCTTCCTGACTGAGTCCAACAAGAGCGTTCTGCAGTTCCAAAATGTGCGTCGTGTGGTGCAGATATTCAGGATCATGAGAATACTGAGGATCCTGAAGTTGGCAAGGCACTCCACTGGGCTCCAGTCTCTTGGATTCACATTGAGAAGAAGTTATAATGAACTGGGGTTGCTTATTTTATTTCTTGCTATGGGCATCATGATATTTTCCAGCTTGGTATTTTTCGCTGAGAAGGATGAAGATGCCACCAAATTTACAAGTATTCCTGCCTCGTTTTGGTGGGCCACCATTACTATGACTACAGTGGGCTATGGGGACATTTACCCACAAACATTGCTTGGAAAAATAGTTGGTGGCCTCTGCTGCATTGCAGGAGTGTTGGTTATTGCTCTACCAATCCCCATCATCGTCAACAACTTCTCTGAGTTCTATAAGGAGCAAAAGAGACAAGAGAAGGCAATTAAGAGGAGAGAGGCACTCGAGAGAGCCAAGAGAAATGGCAGTATTGTGTCCATGAACTTAAAAGATGCCTTTGCCCGCAGTATGGAATTAATGGATGTGGTGGTAGAGAAAGGAGACGATAAAACTTCCCTGGATAACCATCTGTCCCCAAGTCGCTGGGGTGGTTCCACCCGGCACGCCACCTCAGAAACCAACTTAAAGTACCCAGACAAGAGAGATCCAGAGTCTCTACCGCAAAGTTCTCCTCAACGCATAACCATCACTACCACTGGAAGTCCCCAATGGACTAGCCGAACGCCACAGCACCTTAATGCTAGAAAACTGGAGGAGATGTACAACCAGATGACCAAGTCACAGTCCTTCACCAACCTCAACACCACCAGCTCAATGAGCACTCTCAGCACAACCATGACTGCCCCCGTCTCCCCGAAGAAAAGTCTAAGCCCTGAATCCACATTAAAAGAGGAAGTGGAGCTGGAGATGACAGAGGTTAACCCATCCTCAGCAGAAAACCTTGTCAGGTGCTCACAGGACCCAACAAAACAGGGCTATAACTCAGGTGAGGAACAAGCCGGCCCGTGTCAGATCAGACACCCCAGGGCTCCCCCTTTTCTTGATCTTAAACAACTGAAAGCTGGTGAGGACCAGAGCTCTCTGGACATAATCAAAGAGGGCGCCTATGAATCTGTCAACTCCAGGGACCCCTCTGAGCTCTACATAGAGGAAGGGGAGAGCTTTAACAGTGCTGTGGAGAATATACAAAGCTCTCTAAGAGAGACAAACCCTCTTCAAATGAAGGCGTTAAAGGTCAACTCTGCCAAAACAGATGAAGGCCCACTAACACCACCCAGCACTACATCCCCTTGTGACATAAGCTCCAGCATCTTGGAAGACGAGTCCCCAGAGGGAGAGACGTCACCACTTATCCCCAGCTCACAGGAGCGACTTACAGCCACATACGCCTGCCCCTTGTCACCTAAGAGGTTGGTGGTAGACACCCCGCCTGGTGATGATGATCAATCTGCTGAGAACCATGAGGAAAAGCATCTAATGGAGGTGGCAGGTGCTCCAATGTCACCCATGTCACCCAAGACTGCAGCACAAAATTGCAACCAAGGTGCAGTTGGGGTAGGTGAGGAGGTCAGTGCTGACAGCAACCAAAGTGGACATAAAGTGGAAAACCACATGTTTACGTCTGATATCCACCTGATACCCGGGGATGGCAGCCTCTCTCCAACCTGTGAAACCAGCATGTGACTGTGCAAGAGAAACTTTGAAGGACAACAGACCTAGTTCAACCTCAGCCTGGAATATGGGAGTATCCAAAAAAATGTAAAAAAAAAAAAAAAAAAAAAAAAAAAAGGAGGGGGGGGGAGTAATATTAAAAAAAATTTTTTTATGTAATGGAAAGTCCCTTTTTTTTGTGTTGTTGTGTTTTGTTGAAAAAAAGACTGCAGAGGTTTGTGAAGA